>JAQQZS010000011.1:23216933-23225925 GCA_030068045.1 Platyallabes tihoni
ACACTACCAGTCAAAAGTTTGGACACACCTTCCAACTCCATGGTCTTTCCTGATTTTTATTTCTTTCTGTAACAATGCTGAAGGTGTCTAAAACATGCAGTAATCTCCTTTGAACACTTACAACTGAGATTAGTCCGCTACTTACGTATGATCTGTAGTCTTCATAGTCTTCATAATGGCTCGAATCTGCGGTTCTGTTTGTTAATTGGTGATTTCTGAGGCTGGTAACTCAAATAATAAAGCAGCGGTTTTATTATTTGGCTCATGAAGACCTGGAAAGGTCTTCATGAGCCAGTTTTGTCATGGTGCTTGATGTTTTTTTTTTTTTTTTTTTTTTTAATAAATGCATGCAACAAATACTGTTTTTGGAAGAACTGTTCCAGAACAGCTGACCTTTACGTCTTACAATAACAGCTGACTGTTTATTGGTGGCTGTGGTGTTGTTGGTTCTGGTGGTGGTGGTGGTGTTACCTACGTTCCTAATTTTCACATTTTCTATGTGTTTATTCATAGTTTTGTTTTGAAATCTCCAGTATTGTTCTACAATGTAGAAAATATATCACCCAAAAAAAACAACAACAACAACAACATTGAATTAGAAGGCGTGTCCAAACTTTTGACCGGCAATGTATATTACAGGAACAGGAAAACAAAGAACATGCATTGTTCTTTTTCCGGTTACTCTAAAGTTGTTCTGTGTATTTGAGTCTGGGTTTATTACAGTGCAGAACTGTGAGCCTGAACCGAGAACACGGTACAAAATTTCAAAATCCTTTTGCTTTAAAGGTCCCATATATTACTATTTCTGTAACAAGTTAACATACAGGTCATAGAGGTCCCTTTAAGTGTGTGTTAATGCTCCAGCTGAAATATTCCTCGGGTAATGCATTGCCCTCTCTCTGTTTTGTTCCTCCTTCAAGCACACTCATTTAACAGTAATGACTTGCTGTACTGCTGATTCAGGTTCTTCTGAAGAACAGCAGAGATGAGGAACCAGCTGGGGAGGGGTATCTTCTTACTGTATATGAGGTCACAATAGAAGAAAAGAATAGAAAAAAAGGCAAAAAGCAGGGAATGTTTATTTCTCCACTATTGTTGTTTTTTTTTTTTACACACGCACATCTGTACTGTATATGTAAAAATGACAAAAAGTGAACTTTGCATCCTAGAGCCCATTTTAAATTTTGAAGATTTGAAGATGACCTGAATGTTTAGTGTCACTGATTACTGAATACCAGATTAAGGGGAATACTGTTGCAGAAAAATAATCAACAACATGGTAAGGTGCCATACTGTATCTGGACATGACGTGGAGTTATAATGCTACCACAGTTATTTCCTTACTATACAATATCAACATTAACCAACCAATCAGATTTGAGAATTCAAATTCAGCAGTGTAGTGGTGGAATGTGCTATAACTACTTAAAAGAAAAACAAATGCTTCCTCTAATTAGGTAAATTCATCAAAGCTGAGTTTACCCCATGTCTTGTTTGCTTTTGTGGTAATTCTTCATGGTAGGTCTATTGTAGTCTGGTGTCATTCTTGTTAATGAAGGTTTATAAAGGATGTATTTTATTGCTGTACGTCTAGGCAACCGGATGCTTATTTGACGCCCTGAAATCGTTTGGCTGAGCAACATTCACAATTTCACAAGGTTCACAATTTTCCTGTACAAACTGAAACCAGCTTGAGTATATACATAGCTTCTGTAACAGTTTTTTGCAGTTCAGTGTTACAATAAAGGAACTACTAGACTAGTACGGTATACACCCAGAATATTTTCCGAACATATCAGACTCAAGCCTTACTTGTCCTTCAGTAATTACTCACAGACATGCTGATGTGGTTTAGGGCGCAGTGTGACTTACAGTACAGCTTTCTAAAGGTTTCTAGCAGCAACGTTTTTGAATGGTTCTACCATCTAAGACTTTGTTTCCTATGGGGACATCCAAAGAATCTGTTCTGATACTAAGTGTGACATTTTTTAATAGCTCATAAACAGGAAGAAAATGTCACAGTGTAGCTGAATGTGGGGCAAACAATATGGGGCAAACATGTGGCATGGGGGGGTCAAATATGGGGCAAACATCTTGGATATCAAGGCTTGAAAGCAAAACTGTAGTGGCAAACTAGACTGTATTGTAATCTACACCGACTTAGTTAAGGTTACTTCCAGATGTCCAATAAAGTAGCTTCTGCCACCTGTCTCACTTTCACACCTTTTTCACTATCCAACATTTAACGTATTCTTGTAATAGTTCCCCCTGAAGGTAGATCAAACACGCTACTTTGGTTCTATCAAAACTTCCAACTAGAAGGTTTTTGTAATGAAACTTGCTGGTGATGTTTCAAATTTGGTCATTATGATTAATTTGTGTTAAAAAAAAATAGTAACGTGTTAAAATTTCTAGATTAATCACATGTGTTTCCGTGTTAATATTGACAGCCCTCATTTTGATATCATGCCTAATTTTCTTTTGATTCTGTAAAACCGCTTTGTAACAATGACCATTGGTAAAACCACCATACAAATAAAATTTAATTGAGTTGAACGTAGGTTATTTGTAGCCATTAACTAGTATTTTAATATCTTTAGTCAAAATGGCAGTCTTGATATCTGCATTGCAGAAAGGGGCTGCATCGTCATCCGCTGCAGATGTGGCTGCAAAGCCGGCAACCACCATAGCACCTGCAGCCAAGACTACTTCCAGTGTTCTGTCTACATCCACTGCGTCTACTGCAGCTGCAAGCTCAGTGACCAATATAGGGGCTACTACAGGACCTAAAGTCAGTGGAGGAGTTACCACCACTACTGGATCTCCAAAATCAACCATCACTAAAGAATCACCTAAAGTCGCGGCGCAGGTAGCCGGTCATCGCCTTGCATTGGGATTGGTCATTGCTTTCTCCGATTTCATCACACTTCTGTACAGCTCTCCATTTCTGCTTATTTGTACTGGGGTCTTCCTTTCCATGTTTCTCAAGCTGTATCTCAAACCTGTTCTGTGGTATCATCTTTGTACGACATTGCAGACTCTCATCAGCTGGATCTCTTTCGCCTCTGGGTTTGTTTGATGTACTTCAAACATTGCATCAAACATTGACACTGGCATCAAACATTGACACTGCCGACATGTCTTCATGTCCTGTTTCCAATTCCCTACTTGCGGTTATTTTCTCTTATATTGTAGATGGGGACATTCCTGAATTTAAATACCTTGACACTCCCTATTTTTTTGTTGCATATTCAGTATGTGCCTGTTGTGTCAGCAGAACAAATCCATGCATGGCTGTGTGGGGTTGAAAATGTTGATGTGTCAGATTTCAAGCATGAATTTTTGATACAGGCCCCACCTGTGTCTCCTGCCAAAGCTCCACCTGTGAGTGCTGGAACAACCGGTGCAGTAGGTGGTGCAGGAAAAACTCCTATAGAAGTGCCAAAGCCCAAAGAGACTCCTAAAGTCCAGGTACACAAACGATCGATACAGTACGTTCTGGGTTCTTCATTGCTTCGCGGGACATGCCGGAGATTCATCATCTCTTCACACTGTTTCATTTTCATCTGGAATATATTGCTGCACATATTTCTGCTTATCAATATTGTCTTTCTCTCTCTGGCTGGGGAACGAGCAGAACTACCGGGTTTTACCTTGTCTTTCCCGTCATCCTTCAATAACACCACTGCAATTAGCTTTGGCCGTAACAACTTTTTGAATTATGCATTGTACGGTAAATTGCATGCCTTTTAGCTCTCTCATTAATGGTTATGCATATACTTCAAATAGAACACCGCAATTTCATTGTCCAAACAGGATCCTAAGGTGCCATCTAAGGTGACATCCACAGTAACAAAGCCCACTGCCACCACTGTTCTTTCTGGAACTGCAAAAGAAGCCAAGGTATTTCCTTATTAATCAGGGGTACAAAGATATATTTCATCTCTGGAAATCTTTTTTCTTTAATAGTTGAATAGCACATTGTGAATGCTTTTTCCCAGATGGATGGTAAGCTGGATATGAAACACCCAACCTTCTTTCAGATTTGTCCAAAATGTGTTTTTGACCTGAATCGTTTGAAAGTCATTCAAAACTTTAATACATTTTCATTTTTTAAATCTATGTTATTTACATTAATTACATGAAGAATTTCACATATTTTTACATTGTCGCATTTTCCCAACCATGGCAATCCATGTCTTGCTTTGAGCACATTCTGGAACCTGTTTGAGCCTTTTAGTCCCAGAAAGAGAAATTGTATTGCTGTAGCATACAAGGACATTCTATACAAATGTGTGCTTCCAACTTTGGAAACACCAATAGACTTATCAGCCATAATATTAACTCCAGCCACTGGATGCAGTGCCGGTCCCAAGCCTGGATAAAATGGGAGGGTTGACGGGAACAACAATGAATTATATACCAGTAAACTGGTAACAGGATCTCGGGACCCAAGACACATTTATGCCTATGGGGACCAAAGGCATAAATGTTTTATACTGTCTATTCTGATCCAACAGAAAAACCAATGCAGCACAACTTGCCAAAAAGGGTCAATGTTGGCCATGATAGAAAGGTACCAGAACACTCAGTGCACCACAGCCCGCTGCACACGGGGCATGGCATGCAAAATGCCCAAGGCTGCTGATCTGGCTTCCACACTCCCCAAATCTTGCACCCATGGAATGCACCGGACGAACAAGCCTTATCAACAGAGTCCCCACCCTATTATCCACAGCACCCAAAGGATCCACTGCTAACATGTTGGTACCAACTCTTGAGGAGGCATGTCTTGAGGGTCAAGAGCTGCACAGGTGGCACAATACCGTGCTTAATATTTTTATTGTAATGTTATGGCTGATTGTATATGTATATGTGCATGATGGTCCAGAAAGGTTTAGCCTTTCACTTGTTTTATAGGTGTTTCACAATATTAGATCTCCCTATAAACGGATAAAATATACAACTTGTCATTATTTAATGAATAAAAAATAGTTCACATAAGCAATGTGCTGTGAAATAAGCTAAATGGAAAACTTTTGTGTAGCATCACATGACAACAAGTGTGATGTTGCTTTAAATTTACATAATTTCAATCTTGCCAGTCTATATATTGTGCTAGATTTTTAATTTTATGATTATTTTTCAGACTGAAACAGCCCTCATTTAACCATGCTCTAAAGTGTCAACCCACAGGCACATGTTTGCACACAGAGGGCGAGGTCAATTGGGGCAAAACAAATCATCGTGTTTTTATTGCAAATGTCGTTTGCAATGCAGAAACCAAACAGCTTTAGTAACAAAAAGAAATTCTCTAAACCCGATTTCAAATCCAAATCTCTCACTTTTATTTCTAATTAAATTTAAAAACAAATTTTGCATGCTCTGCAAGACTCTCACTCTCACACTGTCTTGTTCCTGTGATCTCCAGGTGAAGTCAGAGGTTTCTGCCAGCACTCCGGTGAGTCAGCAGCAGTCAGGGATTTTTATTATTTTTTTAATTTCTGCATTCTGTAGCTGTGTATCACTCCCTTTAACAAGCATGGCCGTTTGCATGAGCACCTCTGTACTGCTATATTTTATGACGTAACACAGGCACCCGATGTAGATCCATTTGATGCCTTGGCTGGCAGCTTGCCATCTGCAGATCCTCCTAAACCTACTCAGTTTACTGGTCCTGAGGTCAAAGAGGTATGAGTTTTAATTTTAATGCATGTGCTTGTAATTTATATTTATATATATTTTTATTAAAGCATGCATTTAGTTTTTCTGCTATGGAAAGACAAAATGAGCATCATAATATTGTGTTGCATGTGCATTAGCATGACGTAACCGCAGACATAGCTCAGCGCTGTGGGGAGAGAGATGACACACTGCCACCTGGATACAGACTGAAAGACATGGTCAGTCTCAGATTAGTAACTCGTTGAGTTGCTACAGCTTATTGCTTTCATCCTCTCTTTATGCACCTACCATCTTTCTAATTCGTGCCTTTGTTGCCTTGTCGTCTGTTTTATTTCTAACCAGTGTGTAAAAACATTTAAGGTTGTGTATTTTACACCTCATTTATGCTAAATCGTACTTCTTTCATCGTCAGCCAAATACTCTCCCTGTTTCAAGTAGATTATTGAATATGGCACTTAACTGTTTAACATTAACATTTTGATTTTAGCACATAACTCTGCGCTCTCAGTTCTGGTATTTTACATGCCCTCACCTCTGCATTTTTTTTTACATGCATTTTTTTTTTTTTGGATCATCTCTTATAAAGCAGTAATGTGAAGCGGCACTATTATCCCCATGGTTTTAGAACATACAGTATGATTCATGCAGGAAGAGTAAACGTACATTACTACGTCCATTCATCTTTGAAGGTTCAGTTTTCATAGTCTACTTTTTTGTTTTCTTTTGAGTAAGCCATGCTGTGTCGTCCATTCGTTTGTGTATTGTGAGGATTTGGGTGCGTTGAACTATCACGTTAATTGGCTCTGCTGAGTGATGCGCATAGCCACGCCCACCTTGAGGGAAAAAGTGGAACATTCATCCAAAAAAAATTCTGAATGCTGTGACATAAACTGGCACAAAACGGCTCATAATTTCACTTCTACTTAACATTTTGATTTCATTTATAGAAGATTTTTATCTTCAGGCAAATATTGAAGGACTGGCAAAGTTCCCTAAAATTCTGTTCAGCCAGATTTGCGTGATGCTGTGGCAAAATCAGCTGGACAGACATACAGATATACAGACAGACATGTACAGTAGACAGACAGACAAATTGTTTCCGCGACTGGTTTCTGGTCCTCCAATGTATCAAAAGTAAAGAGCAAAAGTATCACTGAAAGCGCGAGTTCTGACCAAAGTACTGTACAGACAAAACCTTTCTTTTATTTATACTGTATAGATAACCTTAGAATAAACGTTATCGCTTCCCCTATTCACCCCAGGAAAAGAAAACGCCTTCTGTACAACCAGAGAAGCCAAAGGAAGTCTCAAAGGTAAGCGTCCTTATTCAGCTATATTGCTACTGATGTCACAGATGGATTAGTCAGCGAGTAGGTCAAGGGCTAATTATATCAGTTCTGAGAGCTGACCGAAATGAACTCCGGACAGCTTTTCTAACTGTTCAGAAGAAGAGGACATTCTGAGCTGTGTATCAAGAATAGTTTGTTTGATTAAAATCATGGTGCTTCCACTGAGACAGCGTCGCCATAATTGCTGGAGTTTTTATTTTTTTTTATTTTTTACTTTTATCATAATTTACAATTTGATGGACCTTTTATTGGACATATTTGAACATGAACATATTATTATGAAAAACATCAATTAAATCAATAAAAAAAATCCATATTCATCAAAAGTTTTGTTTTTCTAAGATAACCCACTTTATGAATCGATACTCAGCAATCGATAGCAAGCTAACAGCAATATTGTGCTTTGGGTAAAACTAATGTCTGATGTCATTAATTAATCATAAATTATGATCTCATCTGTTGTAAAGAACAATCTTATTATTTTGAGGCCTTCAATGCCGACCTACCGCAACACCTGGTTACTGGTGTGTGTTTTGTACACACACTCTGTCATATGCGTTCACACTCATCCCTGGCTTCTCCCACGTTCACTCTAGTACTTCCACCCATGTCTCTGAGCAAATTGCACTACCACTAACCTGACGTCATCATTACTAAATTACACTCAGTTGTCCTGGCCCATTAAACTCGCCCCCCCCCCCAAAAAAAAAAAATCATAGACAGACAAACAGTGTGTGTACAGGACACACCCTTTTCTTACTTCCTGTCCTTTATTGTTGGGGCTTTTCGATTTTTTTTGTCTTTTCAAATTTAATGTGTAAGAATGTGTGCCAGTAGGAAGAAGGTTATTGTTCTCCATTGCGTTTGTAGAAACCATATGTTTTGCCTGTTTTTAAGCTGTAATGGAGTGGGGTGTATCTGTACTTGCCTTTCAGTCCTTTTGGGCTTATTGCACCCTCTTGTGGTATCATATTACCGATATTATTTGTTTATTTTTGCTCTATATAGTTTGTTTTGGTTTTTATATTTTAAGATAAAAAAAATTAGTTTTTATTTATTCACTCCTTGTTTAGTTTGTTTGTTTATTTATTTATGTTAGAAGTTTTCATTTAGCTTTTAATAATTGATTTATTTTGCTATATTTTAGCTTTGGTTTTAATTTTAATAATTTTAGTTTGTGTGATAATTACAAAGGAACACGTAGAACACATCACATTTTTTTCCTATAGGTTTTTCCTATGCTCAAAGCATACATTATGAGTATAGCATTACATAAAGTATATTATCATTTAACAATTAAAATGTAACAGCTAACAATTAAAATGAAGCCAATGAGACAGAAACACTATTATTTATATATATATATATGTATATATACGTGAAAAATATGCATAGTGCCAGCATTAAAAAAAAAAAAAAAAGATATGAACACAAACAACAACAATGTGCACGATACTATACTATACTATACTATACTGTACTATTAAAGCAATTTCTCTCTGGGATTAATAAAGTTCTTGAATCTTGAAAAGCCACTATAATAATAATAATAATAATAATAATAACACCAATTTTATAATAATAATAATAACAACAACAACAACAACAATAATAATTATAATTATTATTACAAAAACAACAATTATTATTGTTGTTGTTGTTTTTGTTGTTGTATATGTACTGTATATATGTTGTTGTTTTTGTTGTTGTACATTGTTCAACATGTTTCAAACAAGAGGAATAATAAACACGTTTTAAAAAGAAAATCTATACAAGTTGTAATCATAATGTGTTAATAAACAGCTTGTGACCAATCCGAATCAGTACAGTTGTGCGGTATAAAGTATTTAATTCCAACCATTTCATACTTAATAAAAATTACTTTGGACCATGATATCATTCATTCATTCATTCATTCATTTTCTATACCGCTTTATCCTCTATTCAGGGTCGCGGGG
>JAQQZS010000011.1:23243397-23254564 GCA_030068045.1 Platyallabes tihoni
CCATTTGGCTCCTTGGCAGCCAAAGGAGATAGATCTCCTATTAGGATAATTTGGTCTGGGTTTTCCAGGGTTAAAATGATGTGCTATCCTTAATACAGCCATATTTAAATTTTACAGACTTTTTGCACTTGATCTGTACCTGCATTATTTTTTATGTTGCTCTGCTGCCACTTGACACGATTGTGGCTGTTCCATGAATGATTGCATGAATGAGAAGGTACACAGGTGTTCCTATCAAAGCGTCAATAAATGCGTATCCGTTACATTTTCTTTCATCTTTCGCAGAAACCCGCAGTAGCTGAAGCCCCAGCCAAGGAAACTCTCCCTGCCAAGCCGAGCAAAGACGTAGTGTCCTCAACTTCTGTAAAGAAAGGCGGGAAGAGCTAAATCTCGCACACTAGTAAGTGTAAAGTAATTGAATATGTTCTTAATAAAAAAACTCTTTCAACGTTTGATTTCAGACATCAGAGACAGTTCTGAGAACAGTTTTAGAAGCATGAACCCGGTTCAATCTAATAGGCCCTAAATCTAGAACTGTTGTCAGAAAGTTTTTGTTTGCTCGTGTATGACATCTGCTTCTAGAATTTGTCAAATCAGATACGTTGAGGAAATTTAAGGAATTAAAATGTATTTGCCTAAAAATGTTTTTAAAATGTTTAACCATTAACGACAAGAAGTTGCTTACTTTTTGGAGAGCTCTGTATTAAAAGCAATTTGCTTTTCGTCTCCGAGTGGCGCAGTGGTAAAGTGCTCGTTCTATCATCCGGAGATCGCTGGTTCGATTCCCGGGTGATTCTGTAACCTCTCGCAGCCGGAGGTCTTGAGAGAGCTGATTGGCTGAGCTCTCTCAGAGGGGAGGGATGAGAGGTACTTAGTGCTCCCACATTAATCACGGCTCTACAGCCAATCAGGGGCGTCTGTGAGCTCACCCAAGCGGAAGGAGTGGATAGCGCTGTCCTCCGAGTGTGTTACACCGCCCCAATGGTGCGTGAGCAAGCAGTTCAAATGTGATAGTCTTCAGCCCTCCCGACTGAGTGGTAGTAGTAGCCTTAATGTGGGAGCCACCTAGTGACGGGGAGGAATTGGACATGACTAAATTGGGGAGAAAATCCCCCCCAAAAAAATAAATAAAAGCAATCTGCTTAACAGTAATGCATTAATTCTGTCCTGTCTTTCAGGTTGCTGCCAACATGAAGCGATAAACAGATGCCAATCCAAGAAGCTGCTCGAACGTATTATATGTTGTAATGGTAGAAAGGTGTACAGAAGTTTTACCGCAAAAAAAAAAACACATTCAGCTTTCAAAAACACCCGCACAAAATGTTCCGTGTGCAAAAATCAGAGCGCTGATCTGGGATCAGTGCATGCGTTAAACTACTCCTCAGATCAGTATAAATACCCGGCGCAGGACTGATTTCCATTTGAAGCATAAATAATAATAATAACAATAACAATTACTTTCTCATGATAGACGGAGTCTGATGTGCCTTATATACATGATGTTCTGCTATAGTTCAACATCTCTTCAAGAAATGGATTAGGAATGGTGTAATGCATGATTTCTTTAATTTTTTTTTTATTATTTGGGGGAATTGTCTTTATAGTAATAAGCATTATATTGCCACTTACAGACACTAGTGTACAGCACTTCCACTTCGGTTTACTTCTAGTTTACAGTATAGAGTCTAGAGTATGGATAAAGGATAACAGATAACGGATGATGCTTGTTGTATGAGTATATCATTTCGGATAATATTTGTGCAAAAGGGCTTTTGTACGTACATGTCTTTAGCAGGGTTGTGTCTTTTTTTATTTTTTTTAAAAAATTTTTCCCTTGCAAGAAAAAAAAACTGTCCTTTTAAAAGCAGGAGATCTGAAAGGACTTACTGGCAAGCCTTACAAGCCAAATGAACATCCTTTAACTACGCACCGAGGAAGCTGTTATGTGGTTAGAGCGCATGATTCATATGTAACACCACCTGAACTCGTCCTGTACACGCACTGTTGTCATGTTGATCACAGCTTGAGTAGGATGTGGCAGACCAAGTATGAATCTTTGTTTCGTTTTCATCTTAACACTGCTTGGTTAGACAGCTGCACTAGCGTGTGCTTTTGGTTTTTTCGTTTTTTTTTTTCACTTGTCCATTAAGGCACCTTATTTTGCGAACCTGACTTTCAGTCATTTAGTCAGGATAAGTCTTCCATAGTCATACGATATTGTTTTAGTCCTTTTAGTTTTCTTCCTGTCGTGGTGATATCACTTAAAATACTGTGCCTTTCTGCTGACGTGCAATCTTATGTTAACCCAGGGACAGAGATATGGAGGAGGGATTTATTATTTTTGTTTTGTTTTTTTGTGGTTAAATAAATAATAATAAAAAAAAGATTTAAAACTTTCAATATGGTTTGTGCATCTTTCTTTCATTTTAATATTTTTAATATCCTGGCTTTAGTGGTTAGCACTGTCGCTAACCTTGCACCTTCAGGGTCCGGGTTCGATTCCCGCCTCAGAGAGTTTGCATGTGTTTTATTTGGGATTTCACATATAATAAAGTAAAATATAAATTAAATTAAAAGTGGAATGAAAATTATAAATGGTTTTCAAAAAAAAAAAAAATTTTTTATCCAGTGGAACCGATTATCTTCAGAAGTTGCCTAATTAATAAAAAGAGGCCACCTGTGTGTAATTTCAAGTCAAGTCTAGTCAAGTAGGCTTTTATTGTCATTTTTATCATATACAGTTCATATACAATGTTCCACCTGGAATGAGGTGCTACTGTATATACTGCAGCATAAATTAACAAAACTAACTAACTAACTAAGACACCTACAGTAATTAGCTGACTGGCAGAGACAAAACAGATCAACATTACTGTATACTGTATAACTACAAAAAAACTAAGTACAGTATTATACAACATAAAACGCACATGCAAATGTGCAAACACGAGCAACAACAGGACAAATAACATGACACAATGCAATACTCTGGTGATGAGGTCATTTAATCTAAGTATAAATACAGCTGTTCTGTGAAGAGAACATTAGTGAACAAACAACATCATGAACCCCAAGGAACACAGCGGACAGGTCAGGGATAAAGTTGTGGAGAGGTTCAAAGCAAACAGGTTACTGTAGGTTATAAAAAATATCCCTCATATCACGGAGCGCTGTTCAATCCATCATCCGAAAATGGAAACTGATATGGCACAACTGCAAACCTACCAAGACATGGCCGTCCACCTAAACTGACATTAATCAGAGAAACAGCCATGACGCACATGGTAACTCTGGAGGAGCTGCAGTGATCCACAGCTCAAGTGGGAAAATCTGGACAATAATTAGTCATATACTACACAAATCTGGCCTTTATAAAGAAGTGGAAAAAAGAAAGCCACAAGAAGGGCGGCAGCAAACGTGGAAGAAGGTGCAGTGTTGTGGAGAACTAACACTGTGCATGGTGGTGGCAGCATCATGTTGTGCTTTTCAGGAACAGGGACAGAGAAGCTGGTCAGAGTTGATTGGAAGATGGATGGAGCTGAATACAGGGCAAACTTTAGAAGAAAATCTGTGGCAGTGGTTCACCTTCCAGCAGGACAACAACACTAAACATACAGCCAGATCTACGATGGAATGGTTTAGATCAAAGCATATTCATGTGTTTGGACTAGTAAACGTCCAGACTGAAATCTAATGTTCACAGACGCTCTACATCCGATCTGACTGAGCTCGAGCTACTTTGCAAAGAAGAAAGGGAAAAATTTTTACTCCCTAGATCTGCAATGCTGTAATTGCAGGGAAAGGTGGATCTACAAAGTATTGACTCACGGGGGGCAAATACAAATGCACAGCATACTTTTCAGATATTTATTTGTATAAAAAAGAAAAAAAAGAAATGAAAACCATTTATCATTTTCCTTCCACTTCACAATGATGTGCCACTTTGTGTTGGTCTATCACATAAAATCCCAATAAAATCCATTTACGTGTGTGTGGTTGTAACGGGACAAAATGTGGAAAAGTTGAAGGAGGATGAATACTTTTGCAAGACAAAAAAACACAATACCTTGTGTATCTGAGGTGTAAAAGGAGACTCATAGGCAACAAGGTTGATTATTTAGAAATTAGAAATTATTTATTTCTTACAGCACAGGAAATATTACACTGTACAATAACTAACTCCACATAACCCACTACAGTACTGTACTACACACATCTCAGTAACAGTACAGTACTGTACTACACACATCTCAGTAACAGGTCTTGTTATAGGTGTGTAATATCTTGTTTCGCCAGCAGATGGCACCTCAAGTAATGATATAAAACAAAAACAAAGGAAATACCTTTACACATGTATTCTAATCTGATGAAACATATATATTATTTATAGTTATAGGAGATCATTTGGAATTAAATAAAACTTATACATTAAAAGGGACTGTATTTATTACAATTATTGAAAAGAAGGTTATACAATGCTTTAGTGACAAGAATAAACATTTGCGTATGTGATAGAGTCACAAAGGAAAGAAAACAAGAAAAAGGAAAACAAAAATGTAAAAACAAAAACAACAAAACCTTTGCTGATAGGTGTGAAGTTTAAGTTTATGCATAAGATGACTACAGAATATCTGCCATTAAGCTCAGCTGTGGCAAAAAATATATGCATATATCTTGTGTCTAAAATTTGCTTCTTTAGTTTGCACTGGTGTAACAAACCTAAAACATAAACCTAATCATCGTCTCAATAAAAAAATTAAAAACAAAAAACTAAACTAAATCTAAACTGTTTATCTAAATCATTGGGTATTTGTCTGAATGCACATTTCCACATATAATATTCAATATAATCTATATACATCTATATTTTTAGGGAGTCAAGACACATTTAGAAATTTTGTGCAAGAACAACAGGAATAGGAACATTAAAAATTAAGACATAGATTATTATTATTATTATTATTATTATTATTATCATCATCATCAAGATATTCTCAAGAACAACAAAAAAGAAACCTAATCAACTATCTTAAAAACTACACAGAAAAGTCTATTAAAAGTATCTACATTAGTCTTTGCGTTAAGCATTGTAAGGGACACTACTTGCACAAATTATTTTAAATGTCAGAAAATAATTTTAAATGTCAGAATTCTTGATGAGTATTTGATGAATTAGTTTAACATGATTTTTCTTGGTCACTGTGTCTAATAGTCTGGAGGATTGGGTAGAGTTTTGTGTCCCGCTGCTCTGCTCCGGGGTCTGCAAATATAAACGGGAGAGATTAATAAATTCATCATAAATGTACAGTATTCAGTAGGAAGAAGGAATGAGAAAATGTATTTTAAAAGAGCTTACTGTCTTTTGTAATGGTGAGGGCATCGTCGTGTTCTTATACCTTGAGGAAGTGAGAGGAAATGTTATTAGTGAATGGTTAAATCTTTTTTAACACAGGTTAAACTAAACACTTATTGAAATGTACAAATACATCCATTATTTTAGAAAGATAGATGGAGGGATGGACTGACGGAGAGATGGATGGCTGAATGGATGGGAGTCTAAAAATCTGAGCGCACTTAGCCTTAGAATTCCTATTCCTTAGAATTTCTAAATAAATAATAAATGAAATGTGCCACATCTTGACTATTCAGTATTCAAATTGTTGCATAATGTCTCCGTCCCTGTTTAAATGTAAGAAAGCATGCAATATTGTGAAAAAGTCTTATCTTTACTTTTGAAGCACACACTACACTATGTTGTCTATCTAAAATGGATTATCCAGGTTTTGCACAAACTTGTGAAGTGTGTGCACTATGTAAATAAATCAAAAAACACTAAAATTAAATATAAATTTAATAGCATCTGGGAAATGCAGCCTGTTTTTTATTTATTTCTCAAGTTGTCACTCACATTCAAAGTGACTATAAAGTGGTCTATAGAGTTAATGTTAATGGTGATGATGCTAATGAAGATGATGATGAAGGTGATGATGGTGATGGTGCTGGTGATGGTGAAGAGACTTACGATTGCAGTAAAGAATAGTGAGGAGAAGAATCAGGAGTAGAATTACACATCCAGCAACCAAAGAAATAAAGATGCGCAGCTCACAACCCAAAAGCACATCTAGGTTTTCAGACTGTGTCCCTGCTGGCAAACCTGAACACACGTAATGTTAGTGGTGGAACGTCAAAAATCAAACATTTTCAAGATCTTCATTTGAAAATTGTTAGTAATAATAATAATAATAATAATACCTTTGGCATTTTGTCCACATGTCGGACCAGGATTGGTTGTGACAGCCACTGTCTGGACAGGGACCGTTTGTACCTTTGGTTTGACTGTTGTTGGGACTGAAAAAATGATATGTACCTGTATGATCAATATGTGCAATCAATCAATATATTATTAACTTTAGGACACAAAATGTCCCATATTAAATGTTTTTATTTATTAGCATTATATTAGCATTATTATATACAATATATTAGCATTATTAGCTGTGTTAGCAGAGTCTTTTCTCTATGTAGAAGAAATACCATAAAAAAATAATCATTTATATTTAACAATGTAAAGTTCTATTCTGTTTATTTATACTGCATGTATGTTAGAATTATTAAAGCCACTGAAGCTACTTCCTGGATTTTTATACAGTATACTTCCAAAAAAAGACTTTTGTCTTGAACCTGAAATGTTTTTAAGGTCCATAATGCATATTTCAGGTTGAACAGGCCCTCCTTCTTCTTTTTGAGGTTATACATTTATGATAGGACTATAGGGTTGTTTCAATAGCAAAAAAAAAAACTAAAAAAAAAAGTCACTGTGTTAGATTAACAGCTTATTGTTCATGTAACGCAGTAACATTACAGTATAACAAATTATCTGGAAATTGTCCAAATATCCAAACATGTCCAAACATCTGGAAATTGCTATGATCAGCTGGTAACACACAGACTGAGCTGGACAAACTGGAAGATGGAAACTGCTCCTACAGTAAATTACTACTAATAATGTGAGATCACAGAACACAACAGTAGAAAACATTTAAAACACAGGTTTACTGTAGGCCAAGTAATTATTTACAGTAGAAAGCCAGAATTTAACAACACCTGGCTACGATGGTCTACCAGTTTGAACAGCTTTATAATTTGTCCAGATCAGGCTGACACATCTGGATCACTGTGAATGAACAGTGATGGTGTTCTTAGCTGTGGAGATGTTCAGTAACCCACCTGACTCTCCGCGCAGTTCAGTGACGCCGCTGAAGTGCAGCTCATTGTTGTTGATGAAAACGCAGCAGTAAATGCCGCTGTCTTTCTGCCGCTCAAAACTTTTTACTTCCAAAGATTTTTCAGTCAATTTGAATTTACTTTCATCGACTGCTTTTCCTAAGCTTTTACTCCTGCTGTATGATCCAATGTACTCAAAATCCCCTCCGTTTCCTTTCTGCCGAAGCCAAAAGAGTGTCCCTGGAGAATCCTTTTCACATACGATGGTCTCAGACCCGCTTTCTTTAATCACCTTTTCTTTGACGTTACCTTCAGCACCTAGACATGTGCAAAGAAATCTATTAGTCACTGATTACGATGTAAAGTTTACATATTTAAATATTTACAAATATGTACAAATGTACGTATGTGAATATAAACATACAAAGAGTTAGAAAGATACTTTTCAAAAATTGTTGTTAAAAATAATTATTATAATAATTGCAAAAATGAAAATATTTGTTTTTAAAAATGGAAAATGTGTCTTAAGATGCAGGATGTTTCTAAAAAATATAGAGCCGTCAAAAAAACAAGTAACATTTTTATACTGATGTATACTTTTAAGAAGTTTAGCAAGTAGGAATTGAATACAGTATATATTATAGATTTCTAAATTTAGAGAGTCAATGATGAACACACAGATAATATACAGATATATACAGTAAGTATAACCTAGGATATATACTATTAATTCAATCAGTTTATAAATAATAATAATAATAATAATAATAATAAACTATAATTTAGATTTATTTTTGAAAATGCTTTCATTCTTCGGATTAAAAAATGTGTAGAACATTTTAAACTAAACATTTTTGGTGCAAATCGTAAAATTAACCCTAGTACTTTATCTGAAATAGAATGTTTACATTAATGTTTTATTCTATTTTTATAACATTAATAACATCTTATAACCTCTTATACCTCCATACATCGGCTAAAAAAAGAAAACACGTTTCTTACCGTGCGATACAAATAAAAAGACACAAAGAACACTCTGGATCATTTTCAGAATCATTTTTTTGTTTGTTTTTCTTGTTTTGCACTCAGTTTTTGTTTTTCAGTTAATCCCAGTAGAACAGTAGATCATGAAGACTGTAAAGAAGAAGAAGGAGAAGAAGAAGAAGTGACCCTGAACTTCCCTCCTCCCCGTTTCTCATTCGCTCCTCATGTCTCTTTTACTTACTGATCTGGCTTTGTTGGACTTTTTTTAAACATAGACTAAAACAAAAACAATTTGTCAAAAAAAGTCTGACATGAACTAAAACAAAAGGAATTGTATGTCGATTTTATCCAGTATTACTCAGTTCAATATTTGAAAAACACAATGGAAACATTAATTAACTAACAAAAGAATTCAACTTTGTGCACATCCAAATCTACAATATATGTTATTTATATGTTATATATGTTAGTTAATAACCAGTTTTTTTTTTTTGTTTCAGTTTGTCTTACACAATCATGTAATAAAATTTGTTTTTAGTATTATTGTTTTTTTTTTTCTGGCACATAATAATTTTTTATAAGCATCTGTTTCTTTTGTAAGCACGTTCATTTATTTTCAGATGTCATTTTTGATCATTTTGTCTTACAATTAAATTTTTTATTCCCCATCACACTGATCACAAGCTGATGACTGAAAAAAAATAATAGTGAATATATGCTGAATGTATATCTTTCTTTAATGAGCGGTGCATGGCTCTGTCACATGGCTAAAAAACAAATTTAATCATCTCCAGTTTCAATTGCCTACAATCTCAAGTCTTATTAGAATTATGTATGTATGTGTGTACTGGATGTATGTACAGTATGTGTGTGTATGTGTGTATATATAGAACTGGATCACATAAAAAGGAAATTGGATAAATGTTGCTTGCAATCTTTCAGTTATCATGCACTTTGCAGCAGAACCATGCACCAGTCTGAGGGTCTTGCAGAGCACGCATCGCACCCAGGCCCACCAATCAGAAGCCGAGCTGAGACCCCTTTCTAAAACCACAGAGTTTTATACACACCAGATACTAAACATCACCCATCTATAATTCAGCCAAGTTTGCTGTTCATTGTTTGTTTGTTTTTTTTTGTGCTATAAAATCACCGGGACACATCTGTGTTAGATTTAACACAGCAAACAAATTTTTGTTCTTTTTTCCCTATAAATCCAAATAGACATGTGAACAGAATTTGTGAAATGTGTTCAAAAATTTCTTCACTTTTTTAAAGATAAAATTGCAAATACCAGATGTTTACCATTTACCTCTGTTTAAGACCCCTCCATCTCTTCTACTTGCCAAGCTGTTTTTCATCAGTTTGAACCAGTTTCTCTCTCTATACTACAGTAAGTGAAATAATTAAGCATCTGCAGCCATCTTTTTGTCCCTTTGACACCATTCCACCACGCCTTTGCAAGGATGTATTGAATTCCATCGGACCATACGTTGTGGACTTAATTAATTCATCTTTGATGTCCGGTTGTGTTCCAACTGCCTTTAAACATGCTGTAGTACAACCGCTGATCAAAAAGAGCAATCTGGATCACTCTGTTCTTTCCAACTTCAGGCCCATTTCTAAGCTCCCCTTTTTATCAAAAGGTTTAGAAAAGGTTGTTTATAATCAGTTACAGGCACACCTTGATTTTAATGGGATCTCTGAAAAATTTCAGTCTGGTTTTAAGGCACGACATAGCACTGAAACTGCTCTCATAAGAGTGTTTAACGATTTGCTTTTAGCTGCTGACTCTGGTGATTCTGCCATTCTGGTTTTATTGGACCTGACTGCAGCTTTTGACACAGTAGACCATAACATCCTTTTATCACGCCTCGAGACATGCGTTGGAATTAAAGGTTCTGTTCTTAAATGGTTCCAATCATATCTATCAGACAGGAGTTTCTCAGTCCATCTAGGGAAGTATTCATCCACAGTGTCTTCTCTTGGCTGTGGGGTACCCCAGGGCTCCATCTTAGGTCCAATTCTCTTCTCACTGTATATGCTTCCATTGGGGTCCATTTTCAGGAAGCATAAAATCGCCTGTTTTGCTGATGATCTTCAAATCTGTCTATCCCAACAAATAGTCATCCATCTATTCAGACATTGTTGAACTGACTCAGGGATGTTCAGACATGGTTGGAGATAAACTTTCTCACTCTGAACAAAAATAAAACAGAAATTATTGTTTTTGGAAAGTCTAATCTCCTCAGTGGTTATGACAGTGTCATTGGATCGTTGGAATCTTTTTCTCATCAGTCTGCTAGAAATCTTGAGGTAATTTTTGACTCTGCCTTTAAGTTGAATGAACAGATCAGCTCAGTTGTAAGTTCCAGCTTTTTCCAACTTCGACTTCTTAGTAAAGTTAAGCACTACATCTCCCCTGAACAGTTTGAGACAGTAATTCATGCTTTCATCAGGTCACACCTTGACTACTGTAACTCATTATACATAGGTCTGAGTCAGTCACAACTTCAACGGCTACAAGACGTTCAAAATGCAGCAGCTCGCCTTCTGACTGAGAAGAGAAAACGTGATAATATTACACCCATACTGGCTGCCCTTCATTGGCTTCCTGTACATTTCAGGATCCAGTTTAAAATATTACTTCTTGTTTTTAAAAGCCTAAATTATTTGGCACCTGCTTACCTGTCGGAGCTTCTTGTTCCGTACTCCCCTTCGAGAGACTTGCGATCCTCTGATCATCATTTACTGAACATCCCCAGAACAAAGAGAGCTGCCCAGAATCTTAATCATTTTAAAACCATGCTTAAATCATCTGTTTTCATGTGCATTTTATTCCTTTTGATTTATTAAGCTAGTTTTATTTTATTTTGTTACTATTATTACAAACCGGATTCCAAAAAAGTTGGGACACTAAACAAATTGTGAATAAAAACTGAATGCAATGATGTGGAGA
>JAQQZS010000011.1:23257713-23269112 GCA_030068045.1 Platyallabes tihoni
TACGCCGGATGCCCTTCCTGACGCAACCCTCCCATTTTATCCGGGCTTGGGACCGGCAATGCATCCAGTGGCTGGGGGGTTTGGGCACTGGCTGGGAATACAGTATATTTTTTGTTTATTATACTGTATTACATGGGAATAAGACCTGGGTTTGATTCCCAGCCAATACCCAAACCCTGTCACTGAATGTGGAGCATCCTTATTGCCCGTACCAGCCTGGTTAGAAAGAGAGGTTTGCATCAATGTAAAACCTGTACCAAGTTGTATAAGGATCAGAAAAACACATGTTACATTCCATATGCCCACCTGCACACCATGGTTTGGTAGTTGCTCTAAGAAGATCTGTTTTTTATAGTCATACACAAAAGAAAAGAGGAAAAATGTTGCACTAAATAACATGAGATTCATTTGAGAAATCCTATAGAAAATGCAGCCACTATTACTGCCTATTACTGCCAGGGACTTTCACACGAAGTCATTGGACTATTGCAATGTTGCAAGGAGGCCATATCATGGGCCAATATTGACGGTATGTCATTGAATTTCTGGTGCTGATGGATACACTTGAGTGTTTTTTCATTTAAGATGGGCTACAACAGAAGAAGGACAAATCAGGCTTCTCTGTTGTCTACCATATACATGAATCTGACACTACAGTGGGCACAGAATCACTGAAAATGTACAGTTTAGTGTGGAAAAAATGTCACCTGGTCTGACGAATCTTGATTTCTGCTGAAGGGAGACAGAATTTGGCATCAAAAGTATGAACTCATGATCCCAACCTGCCTGTTAAACGGTCAAATTGCTTGTGGTGTAATGGTGTTGGAAATGATTTAATAATGGCACACTTTGAGTCCCATAATACCAACTGGGCTTTGTTTAAAGATTGATTCAGACTATACAAATACACACTTAATAAGAAGAATATTTATAAAAATGAAGAGTAATGCTTTTACTGTCTTGGCCTTGCACATCTATCTATAAACAATCTTTTTTGAAAATTGTTTTGTGCAGCCTGTACTTTTAGTATGCTAATTAGACCCAACCTCCCTTCCATGGCACTGAGATCACATGACCTTATAATTTTCTTCAAAACAACTATTATGGCAGACACAGGGCCAACTCTGAAAAAGACGCAAGCTTTTTATGGAACCTGCCAAGAAAAATCTTCACTTGTTTGGGTTTCCGACATCTTGTTTGTTTTACCACCTTATCACATGACATTTCATGTACATACTACATTAATATTCATTAGCGTCTGATAAAGATAGGCATGTACACAGGATCAGCCTTGTCTCACTCAGTCATCGTCTATACAACTTTATCTTGTATTCAGGGTCGCGGGGGGCCTGGAGCCTATCCCAGGAGACTTAGGGCACTAGGCGGGGTACACCCTGGACAGGGAGCCAATCCATTGCAGGGCACACACATACACACTCACACACACATTACGGAGGCAATTTAGGGAACAACAATTAGCTTAATCTGCACGTCTTTGGACTGTGGGAGGAAACCGGAGTACCCAGAGGAAACCCACCAAGCACGGGGAGTGCATGGAAACTCCATGCACACAGAGCCGAGACGGGAATCAAATCCGGATCCTGGAGGTGCAAGGCGACGGTGTTAGCCACTAAGCCACTGTGCCGCCTTCATTTTATTTTTTGTCTTTATTTTAACATACTTTCTTACATACAGTATGTAATATAAATTTTGAGAAACCTATATGGTCTGTGTCAATGTTTAAAGTCCAAATATTAATGTTAATGTTTAAATATTGAGTATTGTTCTACAATTTACCATAATTCGTATTACTTCGTGTCCTCTGGCCGAAAGATCTAAGTAACTGTCATAAAACATGATGAGGATGTGAGATGTGGAATGTGAGAATTCCAGAACAGACGTGCAAAGGACAAATCTGCATTTGTGTTCTTAATATTCTTAATATGGACCAGAATCTTAAATAATTATGTTTTCTAGTGTTATAAAGTGGCTCCTGAGTGTATATAATATTAATGGATTATTTTATGATATTATTGAAATGCTGTTAGCATTTAGGGAAACAATGTTTTATTTACCATCGTGAAACTTTTACAGCACACCTGGCAGGCAAAGAGCTTTAGGTGACTACTGCCCCCTGTGGGCTAAAAACATGTCCTGTTTAAAAGCTGCCAATGTATGTCTTATGTCACTAGTATCAGACTCAGCTCCCAACAAACTTTATTCTCTCATTAATCGTAGTACTGTACTAAGGTTTTGTGTACCGGAAGACTTCTGAAGTAAATCATCCTCTACGGGGTATTTGGTGACTTGAAAAGATCTTTTGATAAATGATAATTTGATAAATAATGCTTATTTACCAGACTGAAGGATTACTAAAGTAATGCAAGACAATGATTTTTGAAATAGTTAATTTTCTTTGTTTGTTTATGTAAACTTTTATAATGGAGGCTTTGAATAGGCTTTAAATCATTTTTAAAAATTATATTATCTTATCTTATTAAGTAACTTTTATTAATGTTTGCTTTGCTTAATGCATTCCTAGCAACACATTATGCAAATCTAGTGTTTTTAAAAAAAAAAATTTTTTTCTCAGAGTTCATTATTAAAGTGGAAACTTTCATGCATAAGGAGCAAATTCGTTCTGTTCAACGAATTAATTTTTTTTTTAAATAAAACACCTGAAGAACACAAACCGTTGGATAAGATTTTGGAAGCAACTGGGAATGACTCAAGAGACACTAAAATGTATACACACTGTAACAGTTGCCCCTTTTTAAAACTCACATTGAATTACAGCATCAATCTTATGTTTCCTCTAAAGATGTCAGCAGTTGCACCATCGTTGATGATATCATATGACCGTCAGTAGGGTAGTAGCCCAAAGCCCTAACCACTGAGCTACAAGTGCAATACGTTGGTGAGTAAGAAAAAGCAAACAACAGAATGTTTTAGGGTGATACTTTAGAACCCTTTGTGGTCACTTAAGGAGCCATTTTTGGTTTCCCAAAGACCCTTTCAGGACATGACTTTTTGTTGATGCCAAAATAAAATAAAAATTATAATTTTTTTCCTCCTATCCGAAGCACGAGACATCCGCTGTTAAAAAGAAACTAATACTGAAGCGGTGTTATCCTGTGGAAAAAAAATATTACTGCATTGTAAATAACGTCTTTGTGAACGGCCACTTCCTGAGAGCAATGGAAAAGAGTCTAGAGCTGATAAAGTTTCACATGTGCGCTAGATTGTGGAAGATAGCCCACTCTGGGCTGTAGGCGTACAGAAATCCTCTGAGGTGTGAAAGGAAGAGCTGCCTACACCACAGCAATCCTCACTCACCTGAAGCTCTTAATGTCGCAACATGCTGTCTTACGTCACGTGATTTACGTTCACGCTGTCAGTGGGAAAATAACGCAATTTCACCAAGGCCACACACTTAGGGGAAAGACTGCGAGTTACTGAAAACATCCACCCAGGCATGACATTATAAATATATAAGCTTACTGACGATAAGTGAAAACACATATTTAACATAAGAGTAGTGTGTGTTATTTGCCAATAACTTTTCCAATAAATGTTTTATTCTTATACAACAGAGTACGATTTTGAATATTTATTGTCAAACAATACACCTAATCCGCCTAATCCATTTATACTTGCATTTAGTGTTCTGAAAAGTTCATATAAGCAAGTTAAGTCCTATTATTGTTTACATTACAAGCACTATAAGACAGTTGTCTTCTTGATCAAAAACCAACATGAAATCTGATGAGTATTAAATATGAGATACTAGAGGTTTACTCTGCGGTGAATCTACCCTGGTAATTTAACATTAATGGTGAATGAAATATACGGTCAACTCGCCGCTGCTCCTTACATTGCTCCAATGGCACCGCATACTTCTGCCTGTCATATGACCCCTGATCCAAGTTTTACACTACTGTATATCGCCAAAAGTGTTCGCTCGTCTGCCTTCACATGAATATGAACTTGAGTAACATCCAATTCTTAATTCATAGGGTTTCATTAATATGATGTTGGCCGCACCCCCTTTGCAGCTATAACAGCTTCAACTCTTCTGGGAAGGCTTTCCACAAGGTTTAGGAGAACATTTGACCGTTCTATCAGAAGTCGCCTTTGTGAGGTCAGACATAGATTTAGGCGACAAGGCCTGGCTCGCAATCTGGTTCTCTTCCTTCGTCTGTAACCATAAACGTTGATGATGATGATGCCTACAGATACATTTAGTGAGGAACACCTGTGAAACCCCTGTGACAGAAGTACCTGTGCAAACACACAAACATCAGTCACCAGCCACATAGAGTTTCCGTTTTATATACAATATAGAGATGAGATAAGCGTTCAGACTCTTGGCTAAAGCACTACAAACTGACTTCAGGTGCATCCTGTTTACATAGGTTATCTTAAGTTATCTTAAGTGATGTATATAAGGTCCCACAAACCACAGTGCATGCAATACTCAAAACCAAATAATGAAGTCCAAGGGACTCAGTGTGGAACTCTGATCAAACTTAGTTGAGGACTAGGCAAAAAAAATAAAAAAAAATGAAATCTAAAAAAATTATGTACTGTATAATTCTTACTCACTCTCTATGCCTCTTTTCACAAGAGGCTTGGAGTCTATCCTAGGGGACTCGGGGGATAAGCCAGAGTACACCCTGGACACGGTGCCAGTTCAGTATAGGCAATTTGGAAATGCCAGTTAGTCAGATCTGTATGTCTTTGGACTGTGGGAGGAAACCGTAGGACCTAGAGGAAACCCATCAAGCACAGGAAGAACATTCAAACTTTACACACACACACCCAAAGGTAGGACTCGAACCCTTGATCCTGAAGAATCAAGAGTCCCTGAGTCTCCAATAACATCTCCATAATATGGACTCCATATTAACATCAATTAACATCAATTGTTATAGCTGAACTGGCTGCCACCTAACATACTGTATAAATGCAGATCATTTCCTGCTCTCTGTTTCACCCAAATGAGAATGGGTTCCTTGTTGAGTCTGGTTCCTCTCAAGGTTTCTTCCTATTACCATCTCAGGGAGTTTTTCCTTCCCACTGTCGTCCTCGGCTTGCTCACCAGGGACAAACTGACCATTTTGATTCATACACATTCACATTCCATACAAATTTAAATAATTCTTTTGATTGTGTAAAGCTGCTTTGAGGCAGTGACAATTGCTAAAAGCGCTATACAAATAAAATTGAATTGAATTGAATTGAATTGAATTGAAGAAGCAAGGTCACTATGCCAACATGCTGCTGACTCAATAATTTTGAAATGGAGAAGTTCGTAACCACCACGACTAGATCTTTCTAGACCTAACTATATAGGAAACCAGGCTAGAGGAGAGGGTCCTTGAACAGAGAAGGGCAATAAAGAACCCACTGGCCACCCAAAATGAGCTTCAGAGGTCCTTGGGAGATAACTTGGGAGATGCAAAAGTCTGGTAGAAGGATAACAATCTCAGAAATTCCTTGCCAATCAGGCCTTTAAGCTATAAATCAGTTGTGTCAACCGGGCTTCTTTCTGGTTAGGTGGAAACATTCCACTACTCATTCAAGTAGCTTCTTCAGTCTGAGGTAAGTTGGTGGCTTCTTGTTCCTTAATATTTGAGTCCTTCAAGGTCACCTAAGACCTTCGGAGAAGTATTTTCCACTTCCACACAGATGGCTTCTTTTGCCCCTTTCTTGAACCAAATTTTTTGCATTCTTATCCTCAAACGTGTCCCCTTTGCCCTTCAGATGAAGGTATACTGCTGATTCAGGCCCTGAGGTGTTGCTCCTTGTGTGTTGATAAATTCTCCTACAGTATATAGAGGTTGTTTTGTCCTCCTATTATAAAGCTCTGAACACTCTCCACTGCATTGCACCACATACAGTATATTCAATTGCTCTTCCTATGTTTTGGTGTGCGGTCTTTAGGGTGGATGAGACTCTGACAAGGGTCGCCATAGCGGACCACCTGGTCGGCACACAAGGTTTTACTGTGCTGACGCAACCCTCCAATTTTTTCCTGGCTTGGTCTCATCACTGCATCCGATGGCTGGGGTTTAAGCACTGGCTGGGAATCAAACCCGGGCCTTCCGCATGGCAGATGAGACACTTACCAATGAGCAACCAGTGCCTGTGTGGTATTTTCCAAAAATCCTGTTTAACTTCTCTGACACTCCAGCCACATACAAGATGAAAAGGTTTATCCGTTGCGCCTGGGTCTCAGCTCTCTTTGTTGTCCTTCTTTTTGATATGGGGTCTATATTGTTGATGGCCCACTTATGATATCCGCAGGTCTTGAGCACTGCCTTCAGATGCTTGTGGTCCTTCTGTTTAGCTTCAGTGGAAGAACTTACCAACTGTTTAGCTTCTTTTTAACTTCAAATATGAGCAACTTACCAATTTAAAGCTGCTTGGATGAGTAGTGAAACATTTCTACCCAACAAGAAATAAGTCCAGTTGACTTAACCTCCATATTCCACCGAACATCTTCAAAGAGACATGATAATGGCATGTCACAGATCTAATCTAATAAAGCTTGAGGAAGAATGAGAGACAACAAGCCAGATCAAGAGGTGACTCGAAGATCAAGTGTGCAAAAACTGAATATAATATGAACTAGATATTACATAACACATTAATCAGGATAAAGCAGCTACAGTATTTTACATAGGGTAAAGGAATAAATGAGTCAAATCTATACTGTAAGTACATGTATAGTACATGTAAGTCATGAATCACCATACAATCACTGTACCTTGTTCAATACACTACAATGTTATTGAGTAAAGCCTTTCTTCATCTTCTGAGCTTTATACAGTATCTGATTCTGTCTATTTCCTGTCTGATCGATGGTGTTTTTCTTAGCTTCTTAGCAAATGCCCTAGATATCTGACTCATGTTATTCTGTACTACTTTTAATGCATTATATTGGTATAGATTTACATATTATGTCAGTTAAAGTAAAAAAAAAAGGGGTTAGGGGTTGAGAAAAAAAGTCATTACAGTATAATATTACACTGTCATATATAAACAACTAGGTTAAAAATAAATTAATAAAAACAACACTGTGTTTCTGTTTATCTGCGTCTTTTCTGTGAAAGGTGGGTGCTGTTAGATTGAGAGTTACCTTATGACTGGTGGTCCACCCTCGGTTTCCATTCCCCTCACATATTTTTGAGTCATCACGTCCCTTCTGGTACTTTTTCACTCTGCACTTAGGTCTGACCCGGGGATCCCTCCATGACTCACAAAAGTGAAAAACAAAGGGTTCCTACATAAAATGACACCCATGAACATGTATATATCTGGTTGTGAAAAGAGGGAGAGAGACTGTGGGATGGGGATTACCTGGGCTTTCCTTTTAGTGCGAGCCTCCAACCCATGTCCTTGTGCACCACAATAGAAGACCTGGATGAGTAACACAGCATCCTACACAGCAGACTTTATGCAGGTGGAGAGCAAAATCATCTTATGATTGCACAGACAGTGAGATGAAACGATGTCAGTGTAGATGATGGGTAGATTCAGAATGAAGGTCCATGAAGAACAGGAACTTTGTCCACGGTGACTGCACACCAGCCGAGGTGGAACAAGAGGAGGTAGAGAGCGCTGGTTTTCTCGTCCATACTTCTACACACGTCACTTTCCTGCGCAGACAAAATGGCAAATGCTTGCTCTGCAAATTGAAATCAGTGTCGTTCAAAAGATCTGTGTCAAGTTATTTGATACATTTTTAATAAATGTAAAATTTTTATTAACTATTAAATAGATTAAATAGATTTTAGATTTTTTAAATCTATCAAATAGATTTTTTTGTGAGATATGGAAATATACAGTATGTATGAAGTTTTAAGTTAATATCCATTAGATCAGTTACAACAATGTTACTAAAGTTGCTTAACACAGAATCAATACATTTGATCAAACCAAAGGAAAAATGTATATTAATATAACCGAACGTGTGTGTGTGGGTACTGTATTAACCCATGAAAGTCACCCAACGTACAGTATACCTTTACGAATATTTTTACTACAGCATTTAACTTGGAATTTATACATAGATTTACAATTTCTGCGAATCCTAAAAAATCTTGTTACATTTAAGTTTAAGTAATTAATCTTGATTACGTCATATAAAAGTATGCACTTTTCTTTTTCTTGTTTTTTTTTTTTTGTAATGTACAGTAGTATTATTTGTGGACTGTGTAAAATGTGGAAGCATTGTTGTAGTATCGTCACCTTTTATTGTGTAGTTTTTGATTTTCTTTTTCTTTAAATGAAAGATGATTATTATTATTATTATTATTATTATTGCATGCTGTTTATGGTTATATATCCTTACAGTGTCATCTGGAATTATTTTCTACTTAATTTATTAATTAATTAAGCTACATGCCTGCTTGGTTGCTTAATGCAGGTTATTTTTATTATTATTATTATTTTATTTATTTATTTATTTATTTATTGTCTTCGTAATCTGAAAATTCATATTTTATTCAATTAATTAAAAACAACGTAAATGTTTTTGTATCCTACTATTATTGTTATTATTTTGTCTTTTCTTCATGTTTAAAATTAAAGCTCTTTCCTTTTGGAACACTGACAGTGAAAAAATTTTGTTATTACTGCAGATATTGGGACATAATTTTTTTTTATTTCTTGAGCTTTTAATCAGTGTTGAAGCTCTGGCTTAACGGGCAAGCTTAAATATATATATATATATATATACACTGCAAGCTACTGTATAATGTAGGTTCTCTAAACAGGATGTTCTAGCTAAATGCCTAAAAGACTAAGGGATATCATAATAATTCTGATTGTCTTGTAGACTTTCACCTCACCATGCACCTCAAATAAAACTGACTGAAAGCTTGCGTTTTGAGTTTATCACTCTGGACCCGTGTTATCACATTTCAGTTCTATAAAGATAGAATATAGCTATAACTATACACTATATATAGCGTGTATATAGATACTTCTAGATATTATAGATATATATACTTATAAATATATCATAGTTATACTTGTGTACTTACTGTATATAGTTATACTTATGAAATATACATATACAATAATACTATAAATAGCGTATAGTTATAGCACATTGCTTTAATGCTGTCACCTAAAGTACTTCCTTTATAGAACTGAAATGTGATAACACGGGTCCAGAGTGATAGTAGATAATAATTTACTATTATTAATGGTACATAAATGGTATGGTTAGTATAGTAAATGCATGAATAAATACATTTAAAATTCTAGGATTTAAAAATATATATATCTTATTACACAAATGCAAACAAAAGCAAACCCCAAGTGTATAAGTTTACATGTTGATCAGTACAGAAACAGTATAATGTACAATGCACACAAATTTTACTTAATGCTTAACTCGGCAAAGAACCTCTTTCATATTTAAATAAATGTGGTTTAACTTTATCTTTTATTTATATAGGTATACTTTTTAGGAAATTTATTATGGTAACTTCACTGACCTTGATTCGCAACATAAAAATTCCAACAATGAAAAAATATTATTTGCATAAAAAAAAAAAGGACGGTCAAGACATAATACCGATATATATAGAGATCTTCAAATATTTTCGTACTTGGGACAATATATGAATCATATTAACAAAAAATCTTATACTGTATATTACATTATACATATTAGGAAATACTATAATATCATGTGACAGCTTTTTAAAAAAAATCATATGTAAAGCAATGTGGCAGTTTTAACTCTGCTAAAAGAAGTCATAAAATCAGTAAGCATATACCATGTGTAATAATAATAAAAAATAATAAAATAATAATCTGAACTGGCAAGATGGACTCTTTCAGTTTCCAAAATTTTCTAGAAACAGTTTCCTTTGCTTGCCCCACATTTGATAGTCACTCTGCATCTGGAAAAATGTTGTGATGTCATAAAGCACATGCATATTTAACCCATACTGTATACATAACACATTAATTCACACATTATTTCACACTGTTATTATCATTTGCATGCTTTAAATTTAACCCCCTACTACGGTGTTGTGTTAGCAGTACTCTGAGACGTAGTAAAGGATATAGTATGGTAGGTACGAGTACTGAGTGTAACGAGAGCCTGAGCTGCTCTCTCTCTCTCTCTCTCTCTCTGTGTGCCTGTGACGCTGTAGCTGTGGCTGGGTCTGTGGTCTCTCTGTGGTTTTTTTGTTTCAGCTCAGCGATAAAAGAGCTCAAAGTTAAACGAGCGATGAGGGAGAGAGATATAACGTCCTCTCTGCCTCACTGCACAGGAAAATGGGTTGTTCATATAAAACAAAACAGCTGTGGATCGCATTGTGGTGGAACAATGGTGCTAGAAAACCTGCCTGCAGCTACAGCTCTAGTTACTGATCATGGTTTGGTGTTTAATGGGACAGTGGTGAAAAATTCATAAGCACGAGACCTCGGAAGATCCTGTATAATATTGTAATATTGAGATTGTGATGAATTGTCTCTATACAGTATGTTATTCATTTCTAAGATCATGATTCTCATCATATAAGACTAGGACTCTTCCACTTTCATAATCTAATATTTTTGTGCTAACGCCCACTTTTATAACACACACACCTTCACATCGAGAAACAAACTCACCTACATGGACCTCGGGGAGGGAAACTCATGCTAACAGTCAAACACATAAACCACCACACCCTCATATATGTAACAAAAACAGGCAGTGTGAAACTAATGTGGTGTAAATTCACACTTTATATCATAACAGTGAGAATAAATGCAAATAATAATAATAAAAATAATTCTATTCTAAATCATTTTATTTGTTAACACTCATTTATTCAATACTTAAAAAAACTGCGCACAAATGATGATGCGTTTCACAATTTGCGAAACATATTTTAACACCTAAACTGTAAATACAAATGGGCAGCACTTAGGTCAGATGATTATTTAGGACAAAATTTTTTTCAAGTAAAAAAACCACAAAATTTACTTGTAAAAAAAAACTAAATAAAAAAGACAAAACAAAAAAAAATTCCAAATTTTAAAGGTAACTAACACTAGATATCTTACAGAAACTACACTGATGGTCGTCATTAAATGATTCCTATTCAATCAATACCTAATACAATCAAAGTAAGCTTCATTTAAAAGTACATTTACTAACATTACCAACATAATTTAAACCGAGAATATCAGTATTTAAACATTTAAAGTTATTATTGACTGTCTTTTTTTTTTTATTTTATTATTTTTTTTTACAATTTTACAAAAAAAAGTAATGCATTAATCAGTGTTTATACCATCAGTGAGCAGAAATACAGTGGTGTGAAAAACTATTTGCCCCCCTCCTGATTTCTTATTCTTTTGCATGTTTGTCACACAAAATG
>JAQQZS010000011.1:23294518-23307012 GCA_030068045.1 Platyallabes tihoni
CAATTGGGGCTGGCGTAATGTAATAGGGCTTCTGAGGAATACGCGGAAAGGGCGTATCCCATAGTGAGACACCGAAATGTATGCTTGAAAGAGAACCACTAAGCCATGGTGCTGCGTGGGATCTAGCATACCCACAGTAGGCAGCCAAATGCATAAAAAAGCAATGAAATGATTACAAGTACTAATAATGCAAACAAAATTTTTTTTTACATTTCCAAATAGCCTAAACCACTTTTTCTTACAAAATAAAAAAAAACTCAGTGTCAAAGAATGAACAAAATTCAGTATCAAAACTAATAAAATAAATAAATAAATAAATTATTATTATTATTATTATTATTATTATTAATAATAATAATACATAAATTCATCAGATAAAGTGTACAAATATGGGTTCCAGAAATTTCCAGAATCATCATTTTATTTTCTAGATATATTCTGCTGTATTTTTTATGCGACTTAAAAGTTGGAAAGACCTCTTACAGCTAAAAAAAAAAAAATAAATTTAAAAATGAACGTAAAGTGTGTGTGTATTTTACTTGTTCCAGTGTTTAAAGGAAAATATCACTCTTAAGTGCCATCTTGTGGCAACGTAAGAGAATGCGCATGCGTGTTACTCAGTTCCTCGTTTCTATGGAAACCCGGACAGCACAAACGCTTAGCAACAAGTCGCAGGGGTGTGTAGCCTGTGCGTTAACAAATATCAACTAAGGAGTTATAACTTACTTTATTTTACAATATAAGGAGCTGAAAACCAAGATGCCTCAGAAACCTGTGACTGTTCGGTCCATGCGGGTAAATAATGTGCAGTTTTTAAAAACTTTTGCCATTTATGTAGCTAGCTGAGAAGTGTGTTGGTCTCTCTCTCTCTCTCTCTCTCTCACACACACACACACACACACAACAGTAATTACTTCCCCACAATGGATTTAGCAATGTCTTCATGTCTTAAATGTCTCACGCAGGGATCCATCACTCAGTCCCTGTTAAAAGCCCCTTCTGTAAAGGGAGGCAAAATCACCAGCAAAAAGAGGGTTAGTACCAAATCTCCACATCATGTTTCATACATGTAATCTGTGTCAAATAAAACACACTGAGGTCTTTTTCACAATGCAGGATGATGAGGACGGAACGGACACCGGAGACGGAGACGAGTGGACGCAGGGAAAGACTTTGGTTAAACCTCCAGACCAGCTGGACCTGACTGAGGCGGTGAGAACAACTGGGTTCCTTGAAGGTTTCTGAGATTAATGAGCATCCTAAAAGGATTTAAGTTGTAATTGATTGATTGACAGGAAAAAATGTATTGAACCGTTAAACTTTGTACTATACAGCAATGTGCATTTCATGTCTCAGAAATTATTTCCTTCTGAGAAGTAAAGAACCATGGACAGATTTAGCAATGCAACATGAAGGTTATTTATTATTATTATTTTTATTATTGTCTAAACCATAGTTTTTGTACACTCACAGTCTGCTTTAAAATGAACATTATGAGATGCTTTTGAGTTACTGTAGCCTCCCTGTCAGCTTCTGTATACAGGATAAACTGGTGTAGACAATGAGAGTGAGTGATCTTGCACAGTATTGTATACACGTCACTAAATTCTCTACAGTCTCTGTCTAGAGCTAGGAGCTGGATTACATCGGTGAGTCAAAAGAATTTACTCTCAGGCTCCTAGTAATGAATCCACGCCTCATCTCCAGTAATGATTCTTTTTAAGAAACTTTAAAGATACCTTAGAGTATCACTCCATATTTTGTTTGCTGACGTCCAAACGCTTCGGTTTATACTCTTGAGTTGTTTCTACACCAGATATACCCTCAGATTGTTTTCCAAAAACAGCATGTCCTGAAGTTTGTTTTTCTTATACTACAGTAATCTGCCAATCCTAACCATTTTTTATATTAAAGAATGCTACTTAGTTTTTTTGTTTTATTCTATATAACTTATACTAGCTTCTTTTAGCACTTACATTATTACATTATATACTGTAGATCACCATCCTTTTAACCACTTTAATTTTTTTCATCGTTTGTGAAATGAATTAGCAAAAAAAAAAAAAGTAAATGGATAGGAAAAGATACCAAATAAACGGTTTGGCACAGAAAACAGTCTGTACTTTTTAGGGCCCGAGCACTATGACATCAGCAGGATGATGGGTGTGGCTTGGGGCCCTCACATGAGTTTTTGCTGCATGCACATACGAACTTGCACGTACACATTAAAAACTCATTGAGCTGAGTTTGCATTGCAAAGTTGTTACATTGCATTGCATTACTCAACAGGAAGTCATTTATTGTGGGTCATACTCCTCCTAGAGGATTTATCCGGTCGCCAACAAACCGGGCCTGTGTGATCTCAATACATTGAGGATAGATTGCGGAGAGATTTTTGATATTTCAAATGGGTCAGCCGCGACGACGCCTTCAACTTATGCTGAAAAGTGGTTAATAACCTTCTGTGTCACATTGTACTGAGTGACATCACATTGAGTGACATCACATTGAATGACATCAGATTGAGTGACATCAGATTGAGTGACATCATAGTTTTTTTCCAGCATCTGGGGCCATTTGGAGGTGTAAAAAAAATATTCCTCCTTTTCCCAGTGTGCCCACTGTCTTTCTGGTGGCAATGGCGCCCGGTGCTTGGGCCTGCTCATCGCTGCTTGCACCTATATTATTATGTATTAGAAGAGCTGCTGTTATAGAAAATAAATCAACACCTTCTAACCAGTCAGAATCAAGAATTTACCAGCACTGTGGTAGAATTATTAAAAATATGTGGAAGCATGTCTATTGGTATTTGATTGACTAGAAAAAAACACACTCTTGGCCAAGACAATACTGTGTTTTCGTTGCCTGGCAATTGAAGCTGAGCTCTGCTAAGATCAAACGAACGTTTCCTTCAGTATTCATGCCAATTAACTATTAACATTTTTTTCCTTTTGGTCTCTTAGGAGCTGAAAGAGGAGTTCACAAGAATACTGACAGCAAACAATCCGCACGCTCCGCAGAATATAGTCCGATACAGCTTCAAAGTAAAGCCATTGCACATTCGCCTCACTTTTACTCTCCGTTTCCTGTATACATACACCATAAAACATATCTCGACACTAAAGATGCTACGCCTTCCTCAGGAGCGCTCGTATAAGCCAATCAGTAGCGTGGATCAGTTGGCTGTTCACTTCGTGCTGGAGGGAAACCTTTTGCATAAGGATTCTGATGAGGCTCGAAGGCAAAGAGCCAGGCAAGGCTTTGCAGAAGGTAGGATGGTTACCATCTGTCAGAGTACAAAAAAAAAGAAAAAACACACCATGCTGTTATATTAATAGTGATGGTATTGCTTATAGTTTCAGAGCAGACAACTACGGAGACAGAAAACATAGTAGAAAACGAGGACACGCCAGAGACTCCGGTAAGTAAAGGCAATAACAGCAAGAAGAAGTGAAGTTAAATGGACTGTTTTGATAGAGTGTTAAATAGTTGTGTTGTTAAGCAGGCAGATGGGGCCGAGGTTGCAGGTGATGCAGAAGATGGGAACGGAGAGGAGAGACCGGACAGCGTGGACATCCAAGCAGAGAAGAAAGAGCGAAAAATCACCAACCAGTTCAACTTCAGCGAAAGAGCATCACAAACACTCAACAACCCTCAGAGAGTAAGATTCAGCTAAGTCAATCCAGGATAGATCTGAACTACTGTAGTTTCTCCAGCCAGCATTTCTTACAGCATCACACAAAAGTGGCTGTACAGAATTTAATGGAAGTTTTGCAGCACATGGGTATTTGACCTGTTAAACCTGTAATACTGCAATACCTTATCATTCATCAATTGGTGCAGGTGTTTTCTGCAAGTAACTTATTAGTACTGTATCTTATTTCAAAGTGCATTATTAAATCCGCCACATAACTATTTACATCATTGCTTGTATTCAACATTTTGATTTTCCTTATGGTGCAGGTTAAACATCAGGCAGAAATGTAATTACTGCAATAAAATCAATAAATTCTGTCCAGCAGTCGATTTAAGACGCGCCCAGTTTGATGCATGCCGTCAAAACTTACAATGTAACCTACTTATCTATACGCATATTTAACAACCCGAATTGAAAGCAGGAGCAATTTGGTCTGGCTTTTAAATAAAGTCCTTCTATTCACCATCTGGTGGATATTCTGTGAAGCACAACACAATTTTTTAAATTCTAAAATGGTGCTTGCAGGATTCAGCGACACTCCGCGAGGCAAATTGCGGATTTCCGTGGGAAGAAACACGCATTCTTAATGGCCACATCTGTAAAGCCTTTCCCAGGAGACTTAGGGCACGAAGCGGGGTACACCCTGGATGGGGTGCCAATCCATCGCAGGGCGCACACATAACACACACACACTATGGGCAATTTGGGAACACCAGTTAGCCTAATCTCCATGTCTTTGGACTGTGGGAGGAACTCTTCACATGACAATGCATGAAGCTTGGGTCACTATCTTCCACAGCTGCCGTTTTGTAAAATATTTCTTCTTTGTCTTTCAGCTGTTCCCTTTCAGATTAAATCATCTACCTCCATCTAACCCTATCCTCTGCATCCCCTCCAACCAACTAACTTCATGTCCTCTCTCACTGCATCCATAAATCTCCTCTTTGGTCTTCCTCTAGACCTCTTGCCTGGCAGTTCCAACCTCAGCATCCTTCTACCGATATGCTTACAATCTCTCCTCTGAAAATGTCCAAACCACGTCAATCTGGCCTCTCTGACTTTATCTCCAAAACATCTAACATGGGTTGTCCCTCTGCTGGACTCATTCTTGATCCTATCCAGCCTTGTCACCCCCAAAGAGAACCTCAGTATCTTCATGTCTGCTACCTCTAGGTCTTTTCCTCAGTGTTACTGTCTCTAAGCAGCTTCACGTCCTTCTTTTCATACTATCTGTTGCTTTGGACCGTTGACTCTAAGTACTTCAAGTTCTGCGCCTTCTTTACCTCTGCTCCGCTGTAGCTTTTTAAACTCCGACCATAGTGGTACATGTACGTATCTGTACTCCAGCTGACGGAGACGTGCATATCTGTTATATGAATGTGTATGTCTGTACTAGACAGTAAAGACCCATACATGAAGATTTCTTTGAGTACTGATTTTTATTTCTGCAGGAAAGATCCTGCCAAACCGAACCTCCTCCTCGTGCCACCTTCTCCGCTACAGTTAATCAGGTAAGAGCAAATGTAACTTTCGTACTCAAGTGGAAGTTATTTTTACTCAGGTCTGCTGTACGTACACAAGGTGATGTAGATGTGACTAAAGGATGGGCTAAAATTAAATGTCTTGGCATGAAAATAAAATAAGAAATAAAAAAGTTGTGCATTACCAAAAGTTGTGATCGTGGACATCAAGAACATCACTCAGAGAAAAATATTTAATTGTTTCAAAAAGTTCCAACATGATTCGTCTTTTATCTGGCGTCTTTGTTTATATACTGTACAGCAAGGCCCATTCTGGCAACGGAATAGATTAACCTTATACACATACACATGCTTCGCGTGTGCGTTTGCAGTGGGAGATCTACGATGCCTATGTGGAGGAGCTCCAGAAGCAGGAGAAGAACAAAGAAAAACAGAAGACCCTTTCGTCCAAGAAGGAGGAAGACAAAGGGAAGAAGAAGACAGTGTTGGTGGAGAATCAGGTAGGAAGCTTTGAGTCATTTGTGGTCACCAAGGCATTCTTTCAGGAATTAACATCATAAAGCATGAGTTTATTGTCTGCTGTGTAAATAGACATTAATAAGAGGCTGAGCGTAACACATCGCACCGATCTCCTTTATCAATCAGAGTGACGATATCACCAAAGTGGCGAAGGTGGCCAAGATTATCGAGCGCATGGTGACTCAGAACACCTTTGATGACATCGCTCAGGGTAATTGCTCCTCATTGAAATTTACTTAAGGGTAAGTGTCCATAACCCATAATCCGTAAGAGCCCAGACCCCTTTCTCCTTTAAGGGACATTACAAGGGATGTACTATAACACAGCCCAAATAGAGCACATGGAACATGTTCTGAAAGACATCACGTGACATCTTCCCGGATAATTTTAGGGTTACTGTCGAATGACTGCACCAGGACGTTCATTAGATGTCACTTACGGAATTCTCACTCCCTCACTTACTCACTTATCATCTATACTGCTTTATCCCGTGTCTCAGGAGACTAAGGGGACAAGGCAGGTTGCTAATCTGTCACAGGGCACACACACACACGCACATACTACAGGGCGATTTGGGGACGCCAATTAACCGAATCTCCATGTCTTTGGACTGTGGGAGACGAGAACATGCGAACTCCATGCACACAGACCCGACGCAGCAACCGAACCCAGACTAAATAAGGAACTTTCCAGGAAATTTAAAGCGTTCATGAAACCCCAACTCTGCTTTTCTTCTATTTTAGATTTTAAGTACTTTGAGGATGCGTCAGACGAGTTCCGAGAACAAGAGGGCACGCTTCTGCCACTGTGGAAGTTCCAGTATGACAAAGCCAAGCATCTCTCAGTAACCGCTCTCTGCTGGTCTGTATGCATCATACCACCCATCTCCATCCATTTAATTATTAACCTAAAAGAACTCTTAGGTGCTATTTTTTCTTTTCATCCAGGAATCAGAAATACCAAGACCTGTTTGCTGTTGGACTCGGTTCATGTAAGTTCATCTTCAGAGTTTTAAGCAGACGTAAATATTCCTTCCAAATGCAGTTTTAATTGTCCTTTGATCCGTTTCTTTCAAGATGAGTTCACAAAGCAGGGTCGAGGCATGCTACTCTTCTACTCCCTGAAGAACTCCACCTACCCAGACTACATTTTCCACACACAATCTGGGGTCATGTGTCTGGACATCCACAAAGAGCTGACGTACCTGGTGGCGGTGGGTTTCTACGACGGTAACGTTGCAGTGTATAACCTGAAAGAAGACAAACCTCAGCCTGTTTATAAGAGCAACGCCAAGACGGGAAAGCACACCGACCCGGTGTGGCAGGTAGGGGGCGCGCTACATTAGTGTTTGAGAACCAATTGCAGGATGATGATGGGCATTCAAGTCAAAGTGGGATTTTGGGGATTCTTGCGCAACAGAACAGCGTGTTTCATTAGTGCTCGAATACCAGGTAGAAAGTTTTCTCAGTACGTTGTAGCCATGATCGGACTGCCTGCCTGACTCACGTCTGAAACGCCGGCCTCCCAGGAACTCCTTCAACGACCCAAACAACCAAGTTCCTGTGATGTGCAAGTGGTGTTGTTGATTGATTGTGTGTACATTTCCCACAGACAGATGGCGCAAGTTGACTACACATAATAGTTGATTTTCAAGGATCAGACGTTCCATCTGCTGAATTGTTCACGGGAACGAGTGAAACGGGCTCCCAGCCACCTCAACCGGGTTCAACATCCACGAACGATATTTAAAAAAAAAAAAGAAAGAAAGAAAGAAAAATGTATGCTTTTAATCATGAGAAATTTCTCACCAATTTCTTGAGGTCCCAGTTTGACTTGAACACCTTTCATATTAGCAGAAATGACACAAACTGCATGACAGAAAAATTCCATATTAAGAAAACTAAATGAACATTTTATTCTGCCACGTCACATTTTGTCTTGCGATATCTTCCTAGATAAAGTGGCAGAACGACGACATAGACAAGAATCATAATTTCTTCTCGGTCTCCTCTGATGGACGTGTGGTATCGTGGACTCTTGTGAAGGCAAGTTTAATACAACCTGCTTTGTTTAATATCCAAGGTTCTACTGTATGTGGTTTAATAACAAGGGTAATGTTTTGTTCCATTCAGAACGAGCTGCTGTTCACAGATATCATTAAAGTCTCTGTAGAAGGAGCTGTTTCTGAAGGACAAGAGGACATGACGATTGTTGACATAGGTGATCATCAGCCATCCATAACTTCTTAAAGCATTTATAACTGGGTGTTCAGTTTAATTGAAATGACCCACCATGAGTGTTGCATGGTCCTTGGTTATTTTTGTTTTGACCAGATCTATTGTTCCTGCACAACATCCTAAAACTCCTCAATGCTATACAGTATTTTTGTCTGTTCCAGCCTGTGGAACATCTTTTGATTTCCATAAACAGATCGACTACCTTTTCCTCGTTGGAACTGAAGAGGGCAAAATCCACAAGGTCAGTCACAACTGTCTCTCTAGTTTATCATTATAGGAGATTTAACTCATCAGTTTTAACTTATTGTAAGGTATGATGTGAATATGATCGTTTCCATGCCGCTATGCCTATAAACAACCCTGTCATTGTGCTTCCTGATTCCTTATATGGTAACACTTCCTATAGTCCGTGTCCAGACGAAAGCAGTGCGACTAAAAATAGCCTTTTTCTGATTTTTTTTGCTTATTTGTCACACTTAAATGATTAAATCCATGTTATGATTGCACAAAGATAACCCAAGTAAATACAAAACCAGAGTAAATCATTTGTCAGACAGGTTAAGTGATTTCTTGATTCGACAGTAATCAGGCCTGGATGTGACACGTTATATTTAACTCAGACGAAATAATTATCACAGTTTATTCACAGTTTATTCATACTCATTTAGCAAGGGGCAATTACTTTTTCACATAGGGCCAGGCAGGTTCGGAAAGGCAGGTTTTTGTCCCTTAATAAATGAAAATATAATTTAAAAACTGCGTTTTGTATTTACTAAGGTTCTCTTTGCTGTCATTCAAGTGTGACAAATCTACCAAAAAATAAAATTCAGGAAGGGGGCAAATACTTTTTTATGGCACTGTATACATACAAATAGCCTGCATCCTCTGGAGCTATTTTTTTCCTAATCAGAAAATGTTAATGTGTTTCCAATCATCTGGCTGTCTCTGGGCCAAAAGCTTCAACGGAAAACTTCAGACACATCATGAGTGCGTGTGTTCGTTCCTCTTCTGGTTCAGAACACGGGCTGGTAAGCGGATCGAGGTGTGGCGGATGCATCGAGCAATACTTTTCCTTCATTTCATTTTTAAACATACCAATTTGGGCACTCGTCTAAAATCTATTACTTATGAACAGAATATTATGTAATTAACAAATCATTATTGCAGGTTTTTTTTTTACATTATACTGTAGTATAATATAGGCAGCCTGGTTGCTTAGTGGTTAGCACTGTGACCTTGCACATCCAGGGTCCAGGTTCGATTCCCGCCTCGTGGTCTGTGTGCGGGGAGTTTGCATGTTTAACCCCGTGCTTAGGACTGAAGGTCCCATCATGGTCATGAAAGTGGGAATAAATACAATGGTCACCACTGGCCTCCATGGTCAATTGAAGAAAGCTGACGTTTCAAATCGAGCAAAGAAAAAACTAAAGTTTTATAGTCTTAGGTGAAGAAATGTCCAACACATTCTTAAAACTTGGAAGGACAATGCTAAATGATTAACTTCAGTAAAGAAATGTTTTTGGAAAAAAATATCATGACTCATGACCTGAATTGGAGATCATGTAAACACTTGGACAGTAGAAATAGTTTAATACTCAGAGCATAGTTTTTAAGTCAGAGCATTTCCACATACACACAATGCAATGAGAACTCACAGGGTCGGGACTAAACATCTGTGTGGCCATAAGAAAACCACTTTTTAGTGACTCATCAGAAAAGAAAAAAAAAACACTTAAATTTTCTGTGAACATTATGTCATATGGCAATAAAATGAAGTCAGCTGACGACCTGAATGTAATGAATGACCAGATTATCACGTTTTTCTTTCCTGATGTCACAGGCATATTTTGAACACTCATGGACACTTATGAACACATTCATGCACACTTCATAGTTATGTTTCATTCCTGGATCATTGCACGCAAGTCACTTTAATAAGTGCATATTTGCACACACACCCCACCCCCACCCAGTCATTTTTCTTTATTTACTCAAAAATTTCCCTATTTTCTATATTTTTGTATATTGCACAGAATATTTTTATTTGTACAGAAATTACCTAGCTAAATTTTTATTTTCTATTGTATTTCTTTTTTATTCATATTTATTTCTTATAAATAAGCTTTTACTTTTAAGGTCACTGGCGGTCGTATAAGAATTTCACTGCATATCGTACTGTGTATGACTGTGTATGTGACAAATAAAATTTGAATTTGATTTGATTTTGGGAGTCACATTGTGAGAGTGGTTCTGGGAGCATGAGCAATCATTTTCAGACTTGAATTGTACATAATTAAAGCTAAAGGAGATTGAATGAAATATTAATGTTCGCGACTTGTTTTTGGCCGAGCGGTGTACAGTGGTGGCCAAAAGTATTAAAACGACGTTATGCCAATGTATTGGTTCTTCCTGTACAGAAAGCAGATGAATCCACTAATTAGTTTGAGCCAATTAACTGAAAACCTAGTGAAAATCATCTCCAGACCTAAACCTGATAGCAAGCCGTTGGACAATTGTTAAGAAGCCAGTAGTGGTCAAGAAACCATGTTCTTCAGGAAGCCATTTAAACAGGCATAGATTGAGCGAGAGACACCAGGGTCCTGCAGACGTTTTGACTCTAAGCCCAGCCAGATCCAGCCGGTTTTGAAGAATAAAGGACTTACTTAATACTAATTAATTAATTACTAACTTAATACGTACTGTACTAAATACTAATTGTTTTATTAGCAATTACATTGGGTCAAATAACACATTTTTATTAGGTTGTTGTAAAAATTTGAGAACATCATTAAACATCTGGAATTTCCTTCGGCATCAATAAAGTATCTATCTATCTAGAACATTGAATTTTAATTTTGTCCCAAAACTTTTGGCCACCGCTATATACATGTGAGTCAAACTGGAATGAGATAAATGCTGCATAAATTTGCCCACGTTACTGCAGATGCGCGCAGCTTGTTGTGCTTTAGGGACACACTCGAGTACCAAGTGCAGGGCAAAAATGCCACATAATTGTAAAAACTCCTACACTCGTCTCACTTTATTGATGATAAGAGGTCTGGGTAACCATCATTACCTATTACGTAGGCCCAGGTTGATAATATTATGCGTGATATGATGGCAGAGTGTTTCCGACTGCTAAGTTTACACCCCCACAAAAAGTAAAGCCTGTGTTTATGCAGTGTTTTCACGTTTAATTTTTTGGCACGAAGCCTTAAGAAGCTCTAGGGTCGCACCTCGGATTGAGGTGATAAATCCGTGACATTTGAAAAAGCAAGCTGAGACGCATTTGTTTGGCGAGGATATTGTGGAGCAGGGCTTCTGGGAAAAGTCTAATCCGCTCATCGCAGAGACGCACCATGTGGTTTAGTGTCCATCTCTCTCTCTCTCTCTCTCTCTTTTTTGAAAAATGAGAGGCAATCTTGCTACCTTTCTGGATTTATTGTTGTTCTTCTAACCCTTCCTTGCAAATCATGTTAATGTTTGAGTTTGTCTCAAGAAGCAAAATTACAGAATTAAGCATTACAGCAGCATTTACTCCTGTAGTGCCGCTTTGTCTTCATCCAAAATGTGAATCTCTCCCAATGAGACTTACTGTTCAAGTGTGTGTGTGGTATTAATGGTTGATATCTACACTAAGCCTGGTTCCATGTGTTCAATTGCAGTGCTCCAAATCCTACTCGAGCCAGTTCCTGGAGACTTACGCTGCACACAGCCTGTCTGTCGACGCCGTGAAGTGGAACCACTTCCATCCGAAGGTCTTCATCTCTTGTAGCTCGGATTGGACGGTGAAGATATGGGATCACACTATCACGTACGTACTGTAACAAGAAATGTAAACCAAAGTAATGTAAAGAATAAAACATACAGTAACTGTGTAGGCGCTGTTATGGACAGGTACAGTGCTGTGAAAAAGAATTTTCCCCCCTTCAGATTTTTTTTTTGTATATTTGTCACACTTTAATGATTGTGATCATCAAACAGATTTGAATATTACACAAAGATGGCCTGATTAAATACAACAACAAAAAAAAGATGTTCTAACCTGCCTGTCCCTATGTGAAGAAGTTGCCTCCTAAACCTAATAAGTGGTTGTGGCACCCTTGGTGGCAACGACTGTTTGATTGTTGGTACAGTATGATGTATAACAAGACGCACACCTTCCAAAAAGTTCAACTTTTGTCTCAGTCAACAGAATATTTGCCCCAAAAAATCCTGAGGATAATCAAGATAGTTTGTGGCAAATGTCAGCTTTAGCTTTCTCCTTGGAAGTCTGCCATGGCACGGTGGTGTAGTGGTTAGCACTGTCGCCTTACACCTCCAGGGTCTGGGTTCGATTCCCGGCCAGGCTCGATTCCCATCTCTGCGTGCATGGAGTTTGCATGTTCTCCCCGTGTTTGGTGGGTTTCCTCCTGGTACTCCGGTTTCCTCCCACAGTTCAAAAAATATGCAGGTTAGGCTAATTGCCATTCAAATTCAAATCTTATTTGTCACATACACAGTCATACACAGTACGATATGCAGTGAAATGCTTGCACGACCGCCAGTGACCTTAAAAAG
>JAQQZS010000011.1:23331915-23348234 GCA_030068045.1 Platyallabes tihoni
TTTTGCGGGAGCGGGACTGAAAAATCCATCGCGCAGGTCTCTCTTCTTTTTGATCCCCCCAATATCTGAATCCAGTAGCGGGCCGGATTGAACGGCTCAGCGGGCCGGATTCAGCCCGCGGGCCGCCAGTTGATGATCAGTGGTGTAGACTGTATAGCACCAAAATGCTGCTGATCTAAAAGAACTGTTGACATCCGGTGCCTGAATGTTAACAGTGTGCCTGAATGTTATCCGGTGCCTGAATGATCAACGGCAGGTATAACTAGGAGCCATATTAAAATAAGATTTAACACAATCCAGTTTGGCGGCACGGAGGCCTCACACCTTCAGGGTCCGGGTTCGATTCCCGCCTGGGGGACTGTGTGCAGACATGCAGATTAGGTTAATTGGTGTTAATTGGCGTGTGTGTCCCTTGTGATGGACTGGCACCCTGTCCAAGGGTATACCTTGTGCCCTAAGTCTCCTGGGATAGGGTTCAGGCCCCCACGACCCTGTACACAGAATAAAGCGGTATAGATGATGTGTGAGTAAGTGAGCGAGTAAATTCAGTTTGATTTTTAATGCATTTTTATTTATTTATTCATTTATTTATTTGTATTGCACATTTAACAATGGATTTTCTTGCAAAGCAGCTTTACAGAAATAACAATTCTAGACATGAATGTATTTATAGATTTATCAGTTTCTCCCCAATGAGTCAGTGGAGGAAACAAATAGTTTTCGACAAAGGCTGCAAAGTGTCTAAGGATAACATTTAAAATTTGGAGAATTGGTTGTTTTTATACCAACTTCAGCGTCAACCTCATTTCTCCTCTCGTCTGTTCCAACCACTCAGCGTTCAGCATCACCAGTATACCAATCACCGGTCTGATCATCTGTCATCATCTGCACCTGTTTCTCACTGGTTCATGCCCTTAAGTTAGATGCTTTTTGTGATTGAATGATTCATAGCTCACTGTGAAACAGCTCAGGTACAGGGACTGGACTGAATATAAGATCCAAAAACCTGTCACAAATGTGAGACATTTCAGGAACCCTAGAGAACTTTTCCTCAAGACAACATTAAAAATGCAAGAAAGTCTGTCTTATTGAAAGTATAAAGAAATGAGGGCTGGCTTGAGACTTTTGCACATTTCTAAATATCTGATTGCCCTGCGATGGATTGGCGCCCTGTCCGGGGTGTGCCCTGCCTTGTGCCCTGGGCCTCCTGGGATGGGCTCCAGGTCCCCGCGACCCTGAATAGAGGATGAAGCGGTATAGAAGATGAATGAATGAATGAATAAATATCTGATAACAGGAAGAAAGTAGACTTCTGAAAATTGATGAAAGGCTTTAGAACACTTTAACCTTAGAGTATGGTTGATTTTATTCTCTGTTCAAATTTAGATAATGCATCCTGAACCTTAATTCTTAAAATGACGACTCTACAAAAGTGCCTGATGATTTTGCTCCTGCTACTTTTAATATAACAATTAAAATAAGTGTTCATTCATCCAACTAATCAGTCAGTCATCTTCTATACCGCTTTATCCTGTATTCAGGGTCGCGGGGGGCCTGGAGCCTATCGCAGGAGGTTTAGGGCACAAGGCAGGGTACACCCTAGACATGGTGCCAACCCATCGCAGGGCACACACACATAGTTAAGTCAAGCTTCTCAATTTTTATTATTTGAAGTTTCTTTTTCACTTGCATACTTCAATAAGCTGAAAGCATTGAATCTGTGCTGTTTGCATGCTTTTAAGTTTAATGTTTCCCCTTAAAACAGTGCAATCTGGAGCAGCTTTTCTGCTTTTTTTAAGGCGTAGCAATGCTCTCACCAGCCTGCTATTTGGACCTATTTTTATCAGTAAAAAAGTTAATGAGTTAATAGAGTTTCGTGTAACTTTGGGAAAGAGGAAACTTTTGTCGTTGCTGTGGCTTTAGAGCCAGAACATAAATGACAAGCTGCTTATACTGTAAGTTCTGATTGTGTGGCAGACGTTACATCATGACTGGAAAAATGCTGTTATTTTTAGTTAGATTGCAATGTTTATATATATACTGTATAGTTTATATTTTTAGTTTATACTATATATAGTTTGTACTTACTGTATATAGGAGTTGGACAATGAAACTGAAACACTGGCCAGTTTAGTGTTGGAGGTTTCATGGCTAAATTTGACCAGCCTGGTGGCTAATCTTCATTGTTTGCACATACAGTAAATTCCACCAGTAAGAGCAGAGTGTGAAGGTTTAATTAGCAGAGTTTTGCTTATATATATATTGCAATGCACACAACATTATGGGTGACATATCAGAGTTCAAAAGAGGACAAATTGTTGGTGCACGTCTCGCTGGCGCATCTGTGACCAAAACAGCAAGTCTTTGTGATGTATCAAGAGCCAGGGTAATGTGAGCATACCACCAAGAAGGACGGACCACATTCAACAGGAGTAACTGTGAAAGGGATGTCTGGATTGTATCCTAAAAAGATACTATAAAACCACAGCTGCCCAACTCACTGCTGAATTAAATGATAATATGGAATATAGTATATAATTAATATGGTACTGCCTGTACAAACATACCATAATAGTTACCTGCTAAACTTTGGTATACCAGTAGTACTGTCAGTAATAACATGTCTGACATGGCACTATATGTACAAACATACCATAATAGATACCTGATAAAAATTCTGTAGCCTCTGTGGTACCCAGTAAGTGCCTTGGTATTTTCCCCAAAGTGTTATGGTACCCACTGAATTTCCACAGTACCGACCATTTTCAGGTCTGAAGTACCACGGTTATACTATGAAATATTATGATATGTACTATAGTTTACCATAGTAGGTATTCTATGTGGTTTTTGAGAAGAAGCTGGAAATTAAAGCTGCTGATGATTTTAGCTCTTTCGTAAACACTCCTGCTGTGTAGAGCATAGATGAATAAATATGTGTCTCAAAACAAGCTGTACATTGGATGCCTTTATGTTGTAAACTGCCTATTACGGCATTACTCCCTTAATTATAGCCTCTCAACTTGAATTTGTTTGAGGCGATGCCATTATTGAGGTTTTCCTGCCACATCAAAATATATAGTCAGGAGCAGTTGGTGGTATCAGTCAGACTGAACAAAACCAGCCTTCCTAATCGTCTTCAGAATTTGAATACAGTCAATTTGAAGGAACCTTCAAGAAAATTAAGGCCCTGTTAAGAGTTTCATCAGCTGTAATTTTACTTTAATGTAACATATCTTAAAATTTCAGAAAAAGCTTTAAATGTCAATAATTACTAATAATGTTTATTTGTCATGTTCGCTTTCGAGGTGACTTCGCATTTTTAGATGAAAGCTACCAAGGAGCAGTGTGCTGACTGTCCCATTGGTCTACATAGAGTGCACCTAGTGGTCGGAAATGGGAACTGCAGCAAGCACTATTTTCTAGGGACTGGGGCTGGAATCACAGTGCCCCATGCTCTATCAAAGAGGAGCAGTGGACACTACAGTTATTGACAGGCTTGCATGTTTCTGTTGTAGAATGTTTTACAGACATGACAGAAGGAAGAGGGAAAAGCGGAGGGGATAACAGAGGGGATAACAAATGCACAACAGAATTGTGCACTTGTTAAGAAATTTCAGAATCATACAACACTAAAGTCACGAAACGGTCTCTCTTTACCATTATTTTCCATCATCATACTCAGGAGTTATAAATTAATATTTTCTATGGAAACCCATCACTGTGAGCTACTTTTTTAAGGAGATGTTTCTACAGTTTTGAAGCCCCAGTGGATTTAGGCTGGCATATTTTCAGAGTTATTTATATCATCATAACAGACTGCCTCTTTCTTGTACTTATTGACTGCGCGAGGCAAAGCTACTTCATTAAAAATTATCTTCCACATGATGAATGAGAATGAATTATCTAGAGGAAGGTTATGTAACAGCTTAGTTTACACGGACCGTGTTTTTCTTCTGCAGTCAGCGGTTAGTGGGATTTAGCGCAGGGTTTAATGACTCCAAGAATAAAACGGATTTATTTGCAGTTTTTCGACTGTACCGCTCCTCAGGGTGTCTTGTTAGGTTCATTAGAGCGTCTGCAAGGTCAGTAACCATAGCGATGATCTTTGATGGGGAGAGCGGCCCATTCCGCGCCCTTTCCTCGTCTGAGGAAATAATGTGTCTAAATAATTGTCAGCCCAAAGCAGAGGTGCTTGCCTGTCTCCCATGTCTGTCTCAGTGCTGTCTGCGCTCTGGCAACAACAGGAAATGCTTTTTTCCCCAGGTTTATTCATGAGAATAAACATTTAAATTAGTCATAGTTACAATACGACATGAGGTGAATCATTTCAAAAGGCTTACTCTTTTTTTTCCCTCTCATTCTCTTTCTGTTCGTAGGAGAAGAAGAGTCAGGAGGTGCCCAAGGGACCGGAAGTGGAGATAGCAAAGTTGGAGAAGCTGTTGAGTCTACTGAGAGATACTGACAGTCCTGAACAGAAGTAACCTACTGTACCAACACCTCAAGTGCTCTGAACCATCACATCAGTCCAGGATTAGTTTTACATAGAACACGAACACACACACACACACACACACACACACACACACACACAGAGATAGCAAAGAAATGTAGCAGGAAGAAGAAACAGGAAGGTTTAATCTTCCTCCTGGCCTGTCATTAAGTAAATACCCTGCCTGGCCAAAACAAACAAACAAAAAAAAGTCAGAAGGTTGAAATTATTGGGCTACATCAAGCAATGAAAACAACTAAGGAGATTTGTAGTTACTGGAACTGGCTCAAGAATAATAATAATAATTAAAAAAAAAAACACTTAAAGTGCTAAAGTGACTTTGGAGTAATAGAAAAAGGTCATGTGACCTGATGAGTCCAGATTGAGCCTATTCCAGAGTGATGGGCGTGTCAGGGTAAGAAGTGCATAGTGTCCACTCTACAAGCCTCTGGAGACAGTGTTATGATCTGGGGTTTCTTCAGTCGCTCAGGTCTAGACTCAGCAACATTATGTGGCAATAAAATGAAGTCAGCTGACGACCTGAATGTACTGAATGACCAGATTATCACATCTATGGAGTTTTGCTTTCCTTCCTTAATGGGATGGCCGTATTCCAGGACTCGGATTGTGTAAGAGTGTTTCTGGGAGCACGAGGAATCATTTTCACACACACTGTGTGTGATGTAATCAAAGCTAAATGTGACTGAATGAAATCTTTAGTGTGTGTGTGTGACTGTTTTTTTTTTTTTTTGGCCAGGCAGTTTATGTAATGAATTAAACGCAACAGGACATGATGTTAGAGGAAAATAATCAATAACAGTGTGGAATGATGTGGCTGCCACAAAGCAGAATTACTGTAACTACTGTACCGGACATTGATCATTTTACACTAACAGCACTTTCATTCATCTGATATTAGAGCAATTTGCTGATAATGATGATATTTCACTTACCGTACTGTGCAAAAATCTGGATCCAGCCCTCACTATCTTTATATTAGCTTCCAATGAGCCAGACTTTCTTGTATTGGTTTTTGTTTATATATATATACAGTATATATATATAATCTAATGTAAGGTATGACCCAGTGAGAAAGATGTGCAGGTGATCAGACCGGTGATTCAGTATAGTGGTGATGCTGACTGCTGAGTGGTTGGAACGGACGAGAAGGGAAATAAGGTCGCAGATGAGGCTTTTTAGGCTTTAATGATTCATAAACAACCGGCTTTTAAATTGTGTCTTTAGGCAATTTGCAGCCTGTTACAGTAAAACATTTGCTCTCATTTCTCATTCGATCAATACTTTTGCACAGTACTGTATATTAACTAAATCGTGAAATAACTGAAAATTGTTCTTATCACTTACATTAGAGCAGCTACAGTATAAATCATCCTTCCTCTTACTATTATTATTTTTATATCAAGTTAATAAGACAAAAATGCCACATTATTAAGTAACCACAGAGAGCTGTTTTCATCCTGAAGACAATGATAATGATATTCGAATATTAGAACAAGCCCATGAGTGTCAGAGCTGCTGTTAGGGGAAATTAATCAACCCATCCTGACCAATCGTGTAGCAATGTGCTATCTGTATACGTGAAAACTCTTTCCAAACAAGAAGACATGATTCAGCCTTGTGTGAGTGCTGATGCGTTTATTAAACCCATTCATCACGTCTAACACTCCGGTTCATTACCTGTTCCAGATCATATGCAAATGTAATGAGAAGATATTTGTTTATTGGTTCCTCAGGCCCTGTGAGTAAGCAAGCTTTAAGTGTGAGTGGGGGAACAAAAAAAAAAAAAATAAAATCAATCCAACAACTCTTGTTTGATATTAAAATGCATCAGTCAGACACTTGTAAGCACTACAGGAGAGCACCTATTCAAAACCCAGATGTATGCGTCATTATTAGCACGGTACTGATTGGTAGTTGGTCCACTGGTCAAGCAGTGTGTGTGGGTTGAGTGCAATTCTAGCAGGCATGATTGGACCGTGGTGAAGAGGACCATAAGTGTCTCTTTACCTTTATATAAACCACTCAGAGCTGAGTGCTAATGAATCAAAGAGCTCAGACATCAGAGACCATGGGCAAGCAGCCCATCCCGGCACCACATGGGAGCCCAAAACCGTACAGCAGTGAAGAAACATCTCTCTACTACTTCTCTAAGCATAGAAAAGCTTATAAGGATACACACTGTATGTGGTCTAACTATTGAAATACTACAGAAGTGAATGGTGGCGACGGCTAATTTCACCTCCTATGATGTTATCGTACTAATTGGACACTTCGGTCTCTGAGGCGCGTCCTTCTCCAAACCTTGCCCCATTCCTGGTGCGACGCTAAACGCTCAGGTAGTGAGGAGGTACTTCTGCTCGTTCTTCTGCTGGGTGTTCCCCGGGGCCAGCACTGGCACCCTTTCCTGACTTGAAGGCACTTTGCAAGCCTTGTACAGGATGAGAAAGAGGACCAAAAGGAGAACAGCCACCAGGACATTACACACTATAGCCACCACTGCTGCAGTGGACAGTCCTGCGCCGTCGCCTCTGGAGTCCATGTTGAAAGGAGCGGGCGGAGCGAGACGAGTTCACAAAGTCCTCTGAAGTTCAAAACCCTGTCTGAGGATCACGACGAACAGAGTCGCGGTTCTCCTCCACCATTCTGCGCGGTTATCCTTCTGCTTCGACAGAAACGAGACGCGTCCTAGTTCTGTCCTTTCACATCTGTTCTTCAAGCGCCTCACTCGTCTCATGCGATGTGGTTTGATGTGGTAAAATGTTGATCCGCATTTCTCATGCAGATGTTCTTCGTAAAGATCTTGCAAGTGTCTTCAAGGTCTTTGCTTTCTCTCTGAAAAAAAGAAGTAATGACAGTATTAAAAAACTTTTTTTTTTTACCCCCATATCTGAATTCGGTTATCAAAGTATCTAAAGCTGGATGATATAATGAATATAACAAAGCTGAATTAGCGATTTAGCCATAGGAAAACCACTCATCATCTATATTTTCACTAGTAATAAAGTATTGGCACCCCAGCTTCGCTTAGGTTGCCCATTGCTATTACTGCTTGCCAAAATTCCTGCTGTTCCTTGAGCTTATTAGGAGCTTGTTAGAGGAAACTCTCCTGTGTCTTTGGTTCGCCAGGATCTGTTAATGAGAGAAAAACAAATCATGCAGACGGCCAGATCCCAATCAATCAGCACGAGGAGGCGTCTCTACCTGCCAGTCTACAGGATGCTATAGATGCAAAACACAACAACATACACCAACGCAGCAGCATGTTGAATAAAAATATACGAGTCTTCCAAAGAAGACATGTGTCACCTGCCCACTGAATGTGCTACTTGTAAAAATTAAATGTCTAGTGCACATCTGTGCCTCGTAATAAATGTCCTGTGAAGCTTTGGTCAGAATTCACTTTAGCGGGAAGGCTTAATCAGAGCATCATCATAGCAAAGCATCTTGTAAACACACATTCAGCTCTGGTCTACAACAACACAACAGAAAGGAAGTGTAGCATTATTCGGGATTACCATGTAATAAACCTCTGATCGGTACACGAATGCCCCATAAATGGTTTATGAGGAGCTGCTGATAGAAGACAAGGCTGATGACGGTGATTAACGAGTGACATGACACGACAAATAGTGATCTCTAGGTGTTGCCTACGCTTCACAGGCAGTGGAATAAAATAAACACAACAGCAACAGCAAACAAAACACAACAGCAACACCAAACACAAGCAACAGCAAACAAAACACAACTAAAACATCAAACAAATCAACAGCAACACCAAATACAACAGCAACAGCAAACAAAACACAACTAAAACATCAAACAAATCAACAGCAACACCAAATACAACAGCAACAGCAAACAAAACACAACAGCAACACCAAACAAAACAGCAACATAAAAACAAAACAACTAAAACATCAAACAAAACAACAGCAACACCAAATACAACAGCAACAGCAAACAAAAAACAACAGCAACAGCAAACAAAACACAAACAAAACACAACAGCAACACCAAACAAAACAACAGTAACACCAAACAAAACACAAGTAAAACACCAAACAAAACAACAGCAACACCAAACAAAGCACAATTAAAACACAAAACAAAACACAACTAAAACACCAAACAACAGCAACAGCAAACACAACACAATTAAAACACCAGAAACACAACTAAAACCAAAGCCCCCCCCCCCCCCAAAAAAATGGAGGCCAGACACAATACGACTAAAAATAAAATTAAACAGCAGCAAAAACAAAACTACCACAGTGAACCCAAAACCATAGCCCAAACAAACAAACAAAAAAAACATGTCAACAAATACTCACAATAAAAAGGGGAGGTCCGTATTGAGCCGCGGTCACTCTTGCTGATTGGCTCTGCAGTGCGTCAGTCTGAGGGACGGCGTACGGAGACAAGCTGGTGGATGTTTACACAAAGAGGAAATGAACGGTAATCCACTGATGCTTTTGTTTTTGTTTTCATATGAGGTGGTTTCAAAATAGCTGCGGCTTTACACAACATAAAAATGAGGACGTGAGCAGACCGCAAAGCACAAATCTGTTTTTTTTTCTTGTGATGGTCACATGCCCTGTCCAGGGACATGTGATGTTCGGACAGGACCGCTCCCTTTCTGTTTCGACTCACAGTGTCACCGCGTTTCTGGTTTGGTAATGACTTTTAAACTTCTTTGTCCGTGTCAATCATGTTGGCAAATCAAGAACATCCTGATCCTGATAGTCTTGTCTCTCCCTTTCTCATTGAAGCGTTCAGGTGCTATTCATGCAGCCTGTCTGTTTTCTATCTGCCTTAACATTTCTCTCTCTCTCTCTCTCTCTCTCTCACTTACTCACACACACACATATGGTCACACTTTGCATGCTGCCAATACTTTCCCTAGACCTATTTACTCAGCGAGAAACAAATGATCCTGCATGTGAAGCGAAGCGTCAGTACGAATGACGCGCTGCGTTTCCTCCTGATACTAAAACCAAAAACCGAAAAAAGGTTTAATCGTTTCTACTTTGATCGGACAGCAGTGTGTCCTCGTGCCCTCCTGTGGGTTGGCACTACGTTCCTGACTTTTGCACAGAGCTTCCTGGAATGATGATGACCCCTAAACAGGATAAGTGACAAACAACTACGTGCTCGACTGTGATATAATAATGTCAGGAATTATAATAAGAAACGAGTAAATGAAGTCTGGTCCCGGTGCCAGTTCAATATTCATGCCCTCCGCTGACTTGTGCAAACCACAGTACGGGTTCGGCCATGGAGCGAGCGCCTCCGGTTAGCTGGCAGGTTGTTATTTCTAGTAGTGAGCATCCCATTTGTGTGGAGCAGAATGGAAAGACACCGAGCACAAAGGGCAGCTGCATGCTGAGCAGTCAGTGTCCCTGAAGAGGAACTCCTCCTCCTCCCCACACACACAACTCTGAATTTAAATGGATTACAAACAGATGCATCAATAGTCCACATGTTCAAACAGCGTCACACACACACCAACGCTGATGTTTCTCTCTCTCTGCGTCATTCACTTAAACACAGTGCAGCATGGATCTGCGTGGAAAAACCTGCGACCCGTCGATCACCCACCTCGTTCCCGGAGACGCTCCGAAGCCCCGCTGCACTCTGGGAAGTCGAGCCACTCGTGCGCACGCTTGCTTAAGCTGCTGAATCACAAACGCTGGAGAGTCTAAAAGGAAAGAGAGCAGATTAGAGAAGCATGAGGCCCCCGTTCCGCTCAGATTAAATCCGCCCCCGTTTGGGGAGACTGGGAAGGGAAATGATAGTGACAGACCCCTCCTGCAGTGAACAAGCGTGTGTGTGTGTGTGTGTGTGTGTGTGTGTGTGTGTGTGTATGGGAAGGATCTAGACTGAGTATACTGTGCTGAGTAAAATCACCTAGTGACTCATGCGGAGAATATCAAAGGCGAGTTAATTTTCTAGATTATTTTTTCCTTTTTTCTTTCGCTGTTGTTGTTCCGTCTCTCCAGCGCACTCAGCCTGTAGACATCAGGAATCATTCAGCCCTCTACGAAGTAGCAAGACCTAATGGATGATTTCTATGAGCTAGTGAGTCAGCTTTCAGATTTTCCTTTTGAGACGTGTAGAGGTCACCACCACCACGAGCATCAGAGATGCCGCTCCTTCGCCACTTCGATGTGCGGATATATGGTACGTCACGGACCTCCAGATGTACTAGTTGCTCAGACGACACGTAGAGAAGGCGGCATACTGCTGGAATTGAAGCGAGGCCAGGCCCGGTCTCTCAGAGGAAGCAGATGGAGGAGAGACACAAGAGAGAGAGGAGAGGAGAGCGTTCCACACAGTGTGTAATTATATACGCTATATGAGGGGGTCTACACAGCAGTGTTTTACCCAAGCGCCTGACAGTAGCACAAAACGATGCTTTCCCTGAGTGTGTGTGTGTGTCGAAGGACATCCAGGCGCAGGGTATTAGACTCCAGCTCAGGTGAGAATAGAAGCTGAGCTATTCTGGGTGATTTCTAAGAGAGCCTCTGCACGCTCTACCGTAACCCGAAGCAGCTCCACACAGCTCGCGCTCTCTACAGTATAATGACTCGAACATCCCAAAGGTCACGGCATACGGAGTGTCCATCTCGTGTGGTAATAAAACCCCTGGAGAAGAAGAAGAAAAAAAAAAAACAATGAGTCTGGCGTCATGATGAGCAGCACAATGAGCGGTCGGAGAGCTCGAGCGCGCACACGTCTGCCATCGGTGTCTTTCATCGACGCTGCTTCGCGTAGGGTTCAGAGTGAAAGGACGCCACCCACGTGTTACAATACACACGGAGGGATCTGTCAGAGCAGGCATCTATCAGATCACAGGAAATGAACTGCGTGTAGCGGGGCGACTCCTCCGTCTCCATCTCTCTCTCTCTGTCCGTCTGTCTGTGTCTGATTCATGCGGTAAACTTATTCATAGTCAATTTATTTCCCAAACCAACCCCACTGCACCGATCCATGAGAAAAATACAGCGATAAAATATAAAAATCACAATATAATCTCTTGGCTAATTGAGAAACAGGAAATGATGTGCAACAGACACACACAGAATGCCACCCAGGATGGCGGATACTCCAAGCCGAAAAAGGGAAATTTACCCCGGCAGATCTACTGTAGTCAGGCCGTTTACTTTGTGGATCGCCGTCTCAAACATGCACCTTTTTGTTCCTGTTTTTCCTTACAGAGTTCATTTATATTAGATCGCTCTACAGCACGTGAGCTCGTACTCAATACGTCCGAAGTGAACATTAGTTAATGAGTTAATTGTTGCAGGCGCTCTTGAGTTAAGGTGACACTTTAATTGCACGCAGGTCGATTCCATTCAAGTAATTACGTGTCGTCTGGTGGCAACCGGTTGCTACAGAACTAATTTCAGGGTTTCACAGCAGGGGGGGAAATACTTACGCAAGCACAGCGATTCACTTTTTTTTTTTCTTTGTTTATTGCAAACTGTATTGAAGGCATTCTGCGAAGGTTTTGTGCCCCATGAGGTAAATGAACCGCGGTTTAGATCAGGAAAGGCTGAAAAGGGGTGAATATTTATGCACAGTACTGGAGGAACACTGAAAAACCTTGAAATCCTGGAAATACAGTATATTTACATCTGCATGCAAATCAAATCCTGACTTATTGTCGTTTCTGTTACAGATCCATGACTCGAGCTGGATCTCGAAAAGGGGGGAAAAATCATCTTAATTAATTTGGAAAAGCCCTGCATTAAATACTCGAAATATTGAAATACACCGGCAGGTTGGGAAAAAAGAAAAAGAAAAAAGTTGTGTTTCAGAAGAGGCGAATTCTCAACCTGCATCAAGCGAAGAAAACAACTCAGGATATTTCTGAAATGACTGGAACTGTGTTAAGATCCGTCTAATGCGCAAACAACCGTATGTCTATAAGAAGACCACTTGTTAGTGAGACTCAAAAGACGTTTGCTAGGGAGCATAAAGACTGCACATTGGAGTGATGGAAAAAGGTCATGTGACCTGATGAGTCCATGTTGAGTCTATTCCAGAGTGATGGGCGTGTCAGGGTGAGAGGGGAAGCGCATGAAGCGATACAGCCATCATACATAGTGTCCACTGTACGAGCCTCTGGAGACGGTGTTATGATCTGGGGTTGGTTCAGTCGCTCAGGTCTGGACTCAGCTACGTTATGTGGCAATATAATGAAGTCAGCCGACAACCTGAATGTACTGAATCACCAGGTTATGGAGGTTTTTTCTTCCCTGATGATTGAGGAATAATTTTCACACATGAACTGACTCTACTCTATATGGTGTGCTGTGATCAAAGCTAAAGGCTGTCAAATGAAATATTCATGTGTGTGTGGCTTTTTGGTGAGGCAGTGTACAGTATCTCGAGCTGTTTGCGTGCTTTAACATGGTTAAATGATCACATCTGCAAAGAGAAAAGAGACCTCCCAGACACACGGAGACAGAATTGCATTTGTATCGCTTTCTGCCCTCTGGAAAATAAACGCTCCCGAGCACCAGCTCCCCGCCGCCGGCTCACGCTGCCAGTGTATTTTTAAGTTGCTCGCTAACCTCGTCTAAAAGATTATTCGTCTTCAATGTGGTTTGAAATGAGCTTCCTTTACAGAGCGAGGAGTGGGGCATTATATCCATGCACACAGCTATACAGGAAGAATGCATCATTGTGTGCTGCAGGTGAAGGCAAAGACCACCACCACCACCCACTCGAGCTGTCTGAGCCACGAGAGAGAGACAGAGGGAAAGAGAGAGAGTTTTCACAGCCAGACATATCCAATCACCTTGTGTCCCTTGTCATTCTGACAGGATTCTGGCAGTTTGAGTCACACTGAGCTTCTACCTCTCTCTCTCTCTCTCTCTCTCTCTCTTACACACACACACACCACTGGATGGATGTCAGGCAACGCAGTCAGACACTTTCATAAACTTCAAATCAATAAGCTGAGCATTTCTTCTCCCAGATGCTCAGTAAGGCTTTAAACCCAAACTGTTTCATCTCATCAAGTCTTTTATCATGGAGACAGCAGGCAAAAGAGAGAGACAGAGACTCTCATGACAGGGGTAAAAAAAAAATATATATATATATATATATATATATATATATATATATTCAAATCCGAACACTAAAACTCGCTTCAGTATTTTCCTCCACCAGAACTGAGCAGCTTCGACTGGAACGCAAGGACCAAGTAGTGGCTCGCTGGTTAGGGCTCTGGAACAATGATCAGAAGGTTGTGAGTTTTAATCCTGGTGTCTCCAAGCTGCCACTGTTGGGATCATGAGGAAGAACCTCTTACCCTTTTCAACCCTTAACCCTCATTAGCTCCGTGCTTCGCCTGATAAAAGGATCGGCCAAATGGCGAAAGAATCAAGTTACTTTTTTTTTTTTTTTTAGTTCATCCTCTTGCGTGCCTTTCTTTCTTAGCCAAAGCTTGCTGTTATGCTAAGAAAGCACATTAAAGACTGTCCCCATGTCAAGAAACTTCCTGACCTCTCCAAAGCACTGGCATTGGAGACTCCTTCCAGAAATGTTCCTTCCAAAAATATCTCTTCACCGAAGACTAACCCATAATAACAATTAAAGCCTCCTGGATATGTATGATTGTGTACAGTAGGTCCCACATGTCCCACTAAAACAGCTCTGACCCGTCACAAGGCATGAACTTTGCAGTGTCAGGAAGCATTATTCTGCTGAAAAACCCCACTGGGATGAAGAGTTACTGTTGCCATGAAGGAGTGTACTTGGTCTGCAAGAACTGGTCAGTTTAGCTAAGTGTTATGTGTCAAAGTAACATCCATGTGAAAGCCAGGACTTCGCTTGGTTTCGCAGCACAACACTTACCAGAGCATCATGTTGACCAGAAAGACTACTGTAGCCTTCATGCTCCACTAGCTTTGGAAGCCCATGACCCTGACCTTGGTGCACAGATTGTCCTTCTTTAGAAGACCACTTTTGGTACTGTAGGTAATAACCACTCCATACAACACCGCATAAGACCAAGTGTTTTGGAGTTCCTCTGACCCAGTCATCTATGGATCACAATTTAACCCTCGTCAAAGTCCTTACTCTTGCCCATTTTACCTGCTTCCAACACATCAACTTTAAGAACTAAATTTCACCTGTCAAAGTTGTAAATTTGTTACAACTCATCCAAAGAAATTACCACCTGGATTCAACTAAGCAAATATATAAAAGCCTCCCATTGGATAATAACTGCAATCATTAGTATGGTTCAGCTGGCAACAATAGTGTCGGCTGCAGTGTGATGATCTGGGGTCGCTCTTTTCATCAGGCTCAAATCATGCATCATCCTCACACATGGATTGTGGTGTCTCCATCTCCAACAAGAGTCCAGACCTTAAACACAATTGAGAATCTTTGGGATGTCCCGGAGAAGACTTGACACAGCGATTAGACTCTTACATCATCAATACAAGATCCTTGAGAGAAATTAATGCAACATTGGGTAAGCTTCAAAAGCGCTTCAACTTAATGTTAATGTTTGACCTTTTTTGTTTCTTTTTTAAAACCCGGGCAGTGTATTTATATAAGAAAGAATACTGCATGGATTTGCTCGTATCCAAAATATTGTACAAAGTATACAATACATGTGAGGAGACACAGACATGAAGCTCAGGTTAATCTGCAGGAATGGAAAAAAAAATAAAGTCCATTACTGCGACCACCTGATCGATTTGCATATATAAATATTTGCATATGCAGCAAATACGTTTCGAGCCAGTGACAGAATGATAAAGTTCACTGAAGAGGAAGGAAGAGCTTTAGACAAATCATAACCAAATACTAAACTGGATTTATAATAACAAGGAACATATTTATAATAATAATAATAATAATAATAATAATAACAATAATAACAGCAATAATAACCGGATTAGAAAAACATCTGTCAACATTGAAGCCCTGAGCTGAGGTTTTAGCTCTGACCAACAGCTTGCACACACACTCACACACACACACTCATATGCACACAGAGCCCCAGACATAACGTGTAATGCATGTAAAGTCCATTTCAATTAATTGAATTATAAATGCTTCTAGTTTATGTTATGTCTCCATCTACAGTGAATATAAACCTGATCGGGGAATAAAAGGAAGGATTTGGGCTTTAAAGAAAAGCTAAAGGTTTCAGACACATGTCTTCACAAGGTCAAAACTCTTGGATATCACTATGCTTGGGGGACATTAGGTCCTCACCAAAATGTAAACGCGCACACACACACAGACACACAGCTGCAGTATGAGCTCTACATGACTATGCATGCATGTTATTTCTAGCATTATCTCTCTATTATTTCTCTACATGAGGAGCATTTGTGACTTCTGAACACTTTGTGGTGGAAATTCTGGCTTAAATACTAAATGCTTACAAAGATGCGCACACACACACACACACACACACACACAGAGAGACTACACTCAAAGTCTGTTGATGAATGAATGAATGAATGAATGAATGGATGTCCAGATGTAAACATCTGGATGAGGGTGTGAGTGAGGTACCTGCTCGGATGCGGAGGATGCTGATGCTGAGGAGGAACCCGGAGCTCCATCAGACTCCGCGTACACACACACACACACACACACACACACACACACAGTGATCTCCCTCTCTAACCCCCCCTACTCTCTCTCTCTCTCTCTCTCACACACACACACACACACACACACACACACACACAGCGTGATGTCTCTCTCTAACCCCCCACACACACCCCGGTCCTCCTCCTGCCTGCGGCTCTGAGGAGTGTCTGCGCTCGGA
>JAQQZS010000011.1:23356010-23366623 GCA_030068045.1 Platyallabes tihoni
AAAATTACAGGTCTCTCTCATCTTTTTAAGTGGGAGAACTTGCACAATTGGTGGCTGACTAAATACTTTTTTGCCCCCACTGTACATGTCTTTTCTAAATGTTTTGATTGTTTTTATATACAAAAATATGATAATAGTGTTGGAAATTAATAATAATTGTAATATTTTTGTGTGGCGGAAACGGATTATCTGCATTTACATTATTTCCTATGGGAAAATGCGTTTTGCAATATGAAATTTCACCTTAAGAACTCATTCCCGGATTATTTATCATTTACATTATTTCCAGTGTATTACACTAAAGGACGAAAGCATCTCTCCATGGAACAACGTCAGCTCTGTATATGTGCATATTTCTAGCTCATGTCTCACCCTGCCGTTAGCCTCTCCTTTCCACCAGCCCTGGTCTCCTCCGATCTTGCTGTAGATTTTCACGATGTCGCCTTCTCTCAGAGACAGCTCTCTCATGTCCCGAGCTGCAAAGTTATACCTGGCCACCGCCGTGCTCACCACCTTCGGCGTGAAAACTAAATAAGACAACAGATTAATTAAACGGATGAAACAAACGACACAGCGTCGCCGGCGTGGGAGAGGAGTAGGAGTGGGAGTGGTTTAGGACCCAGGTGTGTGATGTGGATGAATTACGAGTGGAGATAAAAACCCGAGACGCATGCGGCGTCTGCAATGTTGTCATGCATCACCGGAAATCGGATAAGTAGGGAGCAGGCGGAGGAGAAGGAATGAGGATGTAAAAGAAAAAGGGAACTGATGAATTGATGGTTTCTACTGAGATCGTGAGACAGAGAGAGAGAGAGAGAGAGAGAGAGACAGGGCACAGATATACAGGCAAAGTACCTGACCAGAAGGGAGTAGAGCTCTGAGAAGAGAAGTTGAGGCCTTGAGGACTGAGGAAGGAGAAGTTGTAGGAAGCACAGGAGGCTGCTGGTATACGAGTGAGAAGAGAGAAAATAGGAGAGGAAATAAAGTGAGAAAAAAATAAACAGCAGCAGACAGAGAAACAAAAGACATTCGCACACTTCTTTCACCGTGCATGTGTGAGTATCTGAGGACCGACAGTCACATCAGTTAGACGGCTGTAAAGAAATAACCGAGTTAATCCTGGAGAGGGACTGCGGCTCGTTTCTTTACAGCCGTTCTCTCTTGCTCGTTCCACAGCCGTGCGTTTCCATAGAGGCCTGTTAGACACAGCTGGACGAGGAGCAAAGGCAGGGCTGCGGGCGTCTGGCCAGAGGGTGGAGAATAGCGTTTATAATAGACCCTGCTGCATGCGCTCAACACAACCTATTCAAGCTGCAGGACCGCAACCTCCTCCTGGAGCAGAAAGCTAGGGCAGCGGGGCGGCTCCCCGGCACACGAGCAACGGGATGATTGACGGGGCAATGGGAAGAGGCGTGGCATGCAGCATGTGGGGGGCAGGACCAACAGCTGTTTCTTTAGAGGGAGAGTCAGTGAGGGTGAGAGAAAGATTGACAGGGAGAGTGGGTGATGCCAAGGAGAAGGGAGAGAGAGAGAGAGAGAGAGAGAGAGGGCACAGATATACAGGCAAAGAGATGCAGAGAGAGAAAGGACGAGAGAAACAGAGAAAAAGACATGCACTTCAACAGAACGAGAGAAACGAAGAATGATACTGAGAGAGAAAGTTTGAGAGAGAGAGACACAGAGAGAAAGATTGAGACAAAGAGAGAGATAAAGACACAGAGAGAGAGAGACACAGAAAGAAAGAAAGAGTGAGACAGAGAGAAAGACTGAAAAAGGCACAGAGAGATATAGAGACATAGAGAAAGACTGAAAGACTGAGGCAAAGAGAGACAGAGGGAGACAGAGACACAGCGAGAAAGACTGAGACAGAGACACAGAGAGAAATACTGAGACATAGGGAGAAAGACTGAGACAGAGAAAGAGAGAGAGAGACTGAGACAGAGCCAAAAAGAAACAGAGACACAGAGAGAAAGACTGAGACAGAGAGAGATAGAGAGACAGAGACATAGATAGAAAAACAGAGACATGGAAAGAAAGACTGAGACATAAAGAGAAAGACTGAGACATGGAGAGAAAGACAAAGACATACTGTATAGAGAAAGACTGAGCACACAGAGAGAGAGAGAGAGAAAGACTGAGACAGAGACAAAAAGAAACAGAGACATAGAGAGAAAGACAGAGACATGCAGAGAAAGACAGGGACATAGACAGAAAGAATGAGACAGAGAGAGACAGAGACACAAAGCGATATATAGAAAGAGATTTTACAGAAAGTGAGAGAGAAAGAGGGGACAGAGAGAAATTTAGAAGGAAAAAGAAAGAAAGAATTATACTGATATAGAGAGAAACAAACTAAGATATTCTCAGAGACAGAGAAAGATGTACATAGAGAATGATATGGAGAAGTGAAAAAGAGAGAGAGAAAAGAAAATAATAAGAAATACAGAGCGCAATAAAAAATAGGCCCTGAGACAGAGAAACAGAGTGAGAGATAAAAAAAGAGTTTAGAGGGAGACAGTGAGAGAGAGAGAGAGAGACGAGCGTGTACCTGGAGAGCGGGTGCTGGCTCTGGAGTTGGCGCGCTCTCTGGACTTGTACGGGTATCGTAACGTGGTGTCCAGCAGCTTAAAGCTCTCCTTCAGGGAGTGACACTGATAATACTCCACCAGCTCCTGCACACACCGTCCACATGCGTTCAGAACTTCCTGTTACACTTCCTGTCTGGAGTTTAACATCAGCGGTGTAACTCCTTACCAGCAGACTCTCGAACTTCTTCGCTTCAGTGATGTGAATCCAGTTGTCTTTCTCGACCACTTTAATGTGTTTGACTTCATCATTAAACCTGGCCAAGAGAGCAGGAGCACTGTTTAATACCGAGCCATGACGTCAGAGTCGGGTGAACTCGTATCACGCTTACATCACAGGAAGTGGGCGTGTTTAAACCGCAGTCACGTGACCATCACTCACTTTATGCTGATGGCGAAGCGCTCGGCCTCCGCGGTCCGCTCTCTGATCAGGTAGGTGCCGCTGCTGTGAGACTTCAGGAGGTTATCAGCCTTCTGCCTCTCCATGTTCCCTGCAAACCTGCATCACACACACACAAACAAACACATAATCATTCATCATCGCAGGTCTTATGCAGGGGTCGGCGCATTGGGAAATGTGCATTGCATACGGCTCAACGAAATCAATCACCTGCATCGACTCGAGCCGCAAGTGCAATGCGGTTGTTTTTGATGAATTTTAGTTGGGTCAAATGTTCCAGGAGTGGTTTGATTAGACGTTTTGTTTGGCTGTGAGTAAACTTACCAGCACACAGGAAAATCAATAGTGTTGAAATTGGAAAACAAAAAGGAAGAAAAGGGACGTACCAAGGATAAACGTTGTAATCCATCTCTCTTGAGGACTGACGACTGGGGTACGACTGAGATGGCTGGAGGGAGAGAGAGAGAGAGAGAGAGAAAAAGAGAGAGAGAGAAGAAGAAGTGGTAGAGTCGAAGGCAGAAAGAAAGAGGGAGCGAGAGTGAGGGAGAGAGGACATTAATAGACAATTTATAACATGACAGTTTAACATCTTCTTCTATCTTCTATACCGCTTAATCCTGTGTTCAGGGTCGCGGGGGGCCTGGAGCCTATCCCAGGAAGCTTCGGGCACGAGGCAGGGTACACCCTGGACAGGGTGCCAATCCATCGCAGGACAGTTTAACATATTTAACCTTATATAATTTAACGTCATTTCGTAGTCTTACAACATCTCACTCAAATTTTAACAAGATGTGTAAAAGGTTTAATGTATAACTTTACCTTTTTTTTTTTTTTTAGTTTATCTTTCAGAGATAATGACAATGTGCTGTTAAAATGTGCAATTTTTCCTATTTTTTTCTTCTATATTTTATCTTTTGTTCTTATCTTCTAAAGTATTTCTACAGTATATATCATTTCTTATTTAATTCCATAATTTATTTCTCATTGATACTGTAATCTTTGTTTTTTAAGGTCACGGTGCTGTCGTATAAGAATTTCACTGTATATCGCAATGTATGACTGTGTTTATGACAAATAGAATTTGAAAATGGCCACGAAGTTCACCTGCCTTAACATTTTGTGATTATTTTCTATGAGGTCCTTATTAGTGTGAAAGGACTGGTCTTTATCTCCCCTCTTCCTACAGTACGAGCCTAGAGGACACTCTCAAGCTGAGACACGCTAGAGAATGTTTATGGTAGATACGGTCAACTTTATCATGGGAAAAAGAAGTCGGTGTAAATTCATACCAAAAGTTCTTACCAAACCAGACTCACACACAGTAAATACTAAACAACTACACTACATCTGCTTATACTGACTACAATTTTATTAGCAAATTAAACAGTGAGGTCCAATGCTAAGCATTAAAAACCACAACAAGGTGAACAACAACAAAAAAAAGATGAAATCTACAAAGAAAGAGAAAAGGAGCAGAAAAAGTCCCAGTAATAACTGCTGATTTAATCATTTCTTAATCACTTATAATAACTTAATACTTTGTAGAGGACTGATTCAGACACGTCACATCCATAACATGAAATAATGGCAGTTTATCCGAAATCCAAAAATTTCTCCAAACATTTGTGTTCATTCAGCTCTCGTTCATGATACAAGCGTGAAACTTTCTGCTCTCGTCTAGAAGTTAATAGAAAAACCTGCACTCTCTTCATAATAGTCTGTCAGTTCAATGTCACGTTCATAACGCTAATAAAATGCTGGATATTTTCATCATGTAAATGTTTAGATGAACTTTGAGGAACTTTGTACGTTTTTAGCTGAAGAGATTACATTACACATTAGGCAACTGTTTACAGATACAAATGTTACACACGTACAGTACACTGTATATAAACCATTTTGTAAAGAGAAAATTACTTGTGTGTAATTATATACTGAATTAACCCTAAACAAATCGTCCTACTCTTTCATCGAGGCTTCGAATATTTACTTAAACCTTATGTAGCCCGTCTCAGACACCTATATCTAAAACTTAACATTAAGGTATAACATCTTTGGCTGGTGCTCAGACAAACCCAGTCCCTCCTGCTGTCTCCTCCTCATGACATGTGCGCGTCTCCTGCTAAAGCTTTCCTATCCACATGGAGAAGAGGAGTTCTCACAGGGCACACCCTGACTTGATTTCTGAGAAAGGTGTTCTTTTGTACTTCTGTATGCATTTCATGAAGGATGTTATTAAATTAATAAAATCGCTGCAGTACAAAAGAAATAAAACACGGTTACATGACTTGTTCCTTATCACATCTACTACGACAAGACCGATGATCAAAAAAAGGCAAAAGTTGCAAATGTTACAGGTGGGCGATTATTTGATTGACAGGTTCAGCAGAATTAGGTATTCAACAATTTACACGTCCTCATTTGATTGTTAAAATATGGTTATTAACATACAGAGTAGAGATGGGAAAAATCAGTTCTGTTATGAATCACCACACTGATTTCTTGACTAATTTATTATAATTTTTTAAAATATATATTTATAATAGAGCCAGTCGATTGACCAGTGACCAAAACTGGTTGGTTTGCTGCTTGATCGGCCATAACTGACCATAACTCTGCCGTGTGCACGAGCTTCTGAGTGATGCAACAGAAACACATTTTTATTGCATATTACCATTATCAAAAGTCACACAAGTTAAAAAGCCCCTGATCAGCCTTTTTCTCCAAACTCAAACCCACTTATCAAAAACAGTGTGCGAATCAGTTGTGAAAATCGCATGCATTAGGGGCTCCAGCTTTAAAACAATTTGAGGCGATAAAACGTTGCCGTTTTGTTATAATCCTACAGGTGGCATCCTGTGTGGTAAGAAATAATAGTCGTCTAGAAATAATAATTATGACGGATGACAGAGATGCGTGCTGCTCAGTAAAATGTAGCTTTTTTGAAATTTCATTTTAAGTTAAATGTTAAACTCTGCTGCATTTGGTTTTTAAGTAAGAAAACTAATGTTGCTGCGTAAGAAATGGGCTACGTTTAAGTACTTGTGTTCAATTCAGCTGTTGAATAAAACTATGGTGTAAAACTATCAAGTCATGACTCAACTTTCTTTTTTTTTTTTTTTTTTTAAAGGTTCGAAGTTTTAAAATGTATATGAAAAAAACTAATATTTTAAATCGGGACATTTATAAAATCATGATACTTAGCAATTCACCATGTAAATCGAATTGACGTATCGTGATGATATCGTATCGCGTAGTGAGTGATGATTCCTGTACCTAATATAATGTACAGTATACAGCAATAATCTTTTATATCAATGTGTTTAGTGTTCCAAAAATTTCATGTCAGCATTCCAATTTACTCTGGAATTTTTTTTTGTCCTCTAAAACGAATCATTAAGAGACAAACCTTTGGGTCTAGACATGGCTTGACACTGGAGCTGGGGAAGTAGCCGATCTTCAGGGTCTGAATAAGCTTCCCCTGGGAGTCACACACACACAAACACGCAGAAATTGCACAAGTTATCAAAAGGCCTTTTGTGGCTTTTCTTTTCAGCAGTCATGACTCATGATGCGGTCAGAAACGAACAAAAAGTATTAACTCACCTCCCACCATGAGGTGTCTGGATCTCCTTTCAGAAGCTCAATGACCTCACCTGTCTGGAAGGAGAGGGGGCACTTGCCTGGGGGAGCTGGAGTGCCATGGTAGTTCCTGATTGCAACCATCTTTGGACCTGAAGTCATGCGGAGAAAGATGCCACGCCCAAAAACAACATCAGTTTCAATAGTTGCGCAAAACTCTGTTCATTAACAACTAATAGTAATAATAATAATAATAATAATAATAATAATAATAAATGGGTCAGGAAATGAGAACCCAAATAAAGACTGTGGCAATTTAACTGTAGGAAAATATATATATACAACCCAAACAGACTACATAGCTATGATCTTGAGCAATATCCTGTCATGTTATTCCCAAACTCTCTACACTCCCCTGCTGTTTAGCCTGAAATCAAAGCCGAATTCACTGGGTGGCAGCAGTGAGCTACGGCAAAACCCCCGGCTCTAAACTCTGAGTCAATAGATGTTTAAAAATAATTTGTTTCTGAGCAAAGAGGGGCCTGACGACACGCGCGCCTACCTGACTGTGGAAGTTCCACATCCTGGAAGACAGAAGTGATACTGTGGGTTATTATTTCACTCAGTGTAAAAGTTTCTTATATGAATAATAATAAATAAATAAATGAATAAAGATCTTACACTCACCGAATCATGGGGATCTACGGAGAGAGAAAGACAGAGGCGTAAAAACAATAAGAGAGAGAGAGAGAGAGAGAGAGAGAGAGAGAGAGAGGTCATTAGCTAAATGGTTTCATTTCAGCTGATATTTCGCTCATTAGAGCTGAGATGCGGTTGGAGAACTCACTGATTTTACAGATGGTGATAACCTCCAGGCACTCTTTATGGGCGCCGGTGCCACAGCGGGAACAGTAGTAACCCTGATAGAAGATCCCCCTGGGGCAGTGTGAGAGTGTGAGGGAGACACAGAGAGAGAGAGAAAGAGAGAGAGAGAGAGAGAGAGAGAGAGAGAAAGGAAGCGCAGGAAATATTAAGAGCAGTTTTTGGTTATTTCCAGTCCAGTAACTTGTTGCGTGATCATTTCCCACAGAACATCAGCATAAACGCAGCCTAAGGGCAGAAATATACATGCTTTTAAATCCTGCATTCGTTTGTTGAGCAACTTGAGCACGTCGCCAGGAATTAACGCGATGTGCCCATACGTGCCTGCTGGTAAACGGTAGGATCAATGTAGTTAGCAGGCACGTCAGAAATGGAGGAATGTTTCCAGGAAAAGTTGTCTGTGATAACATACACCCCCCCAACCCCCACCTGTACCGCTGCACAGGGACGAATATGCACATCAGAGATAAGTACTAAGGAAAACTAAGCTCCTTGAGTATCTGATTGAGAACAGTGCTCCCTACTGGAATTCTGGAAGGCACGACGTTGCCGGTTGACGTTTAACACCAACTATATACAGTAACTGAACCCTCTGTCGAACACTGCCGCGTCTCAGACTGGTTTAAAGTGCATTTCTTAATATTTCTGTAACTCAAATCGAAAGTCAAAGTCAGCTATTTAGACGCCTGTACAAAGTCGTTTAGATTTAACATTTTTTAAGGAAAAAAAAGCTGTTTATTTAAACATCATCATGTGGAGTTTGCAACTGGTCCGTGTCACCATAATTACAGTTGTTATGCCACGTGCAGAACCAGACTTGAAAGGCTAGAGGGGGAAAGTTTCTGTCCCATGAGAGGAACTGAGCTTAAGGGTGTGACCAAAAAAAAAAAAAAAACCTTGTAAGTGAAGTAAATTTGATTGTGTAAAAAAAAACAAAACAAAACAAAAAAAACAAAACAAAAACAAAACAAACCAAAAAAAAAAAAAAAAAATTATATAAGGAAATTATTCTATTTAGAAAAATTGACAGGAAAATTTTTGCATGTCACCTTAAAACAGCTATAAAAATTATTTTGCTTAAAAAAAAAAAGCATAACATGTTAAAGGAAAAAAGTGGTTCATTTTATTTTATGAATATGTTGGCTGTTACTACAGGAAATTAATACAGTGATATAATCTCGTGCTTTGACTTGCAGCTGGAATGCTTAGACATGCTGTTATGAGAAAATGTGCGCATACAACAGCTCTGTGTGGTGTAACATGATCAAATAATGTTTGTTTCATGATGACTTATCTTGTACTACATACTATACACTCACGGGCCACTTCATTAGATTCACCTTGCTACAGTAGTACTGGGTCGGACCCACTTTTGCATTCAGAATTCCTCATGGCATAGATTTTAAAAAGGTGCTGGAAACATTCCTTAGAATTTCTCATCCATGTTGACATGATAGCATCACGCAGATGCTGCAGATTTATTGGCTGCACATCCAAGATGCAATTCTCCCATTCCACCACATCCCAAAGGTGCTCTCTAGGATTGAGATCGGGTGATAGTGGAGCCTGTTTGAGTACAGTGACCTCACGATTATGCTCCAGAATCCAGTTTGAGATGAATTTAGGGATGGATATGGTCAGCAACAATAATCAGGTATGCTCTGGCATTTAATCGAACATCAGGGCCCAAACCGTGCCAAGGAAATCTCGCCACACCATTACACCACCACCAGGCTGAACCATTGATACAATGGAGGACGGATCCATGCTTTCATCCATGCTGTATACGTCCAATTTCTGACTCGACCATCTAAAAGAAATCAAGACTAATCAGACCATGCAATGCTTTCCCAGTCTTCTATTGTCCAATTTTGGTGAGTCCATGTGAAATGTAGTTTTAGTTTCCTGTTCTTGGAGTTTCCTGATGTGCTCTTCAGCTGCTGTAAGCCCATCTGTGCTGACTTACGGTCGCCTTTCTATCGGATCAAACCAGGCTGGTCATTCTCCTCTGACCCCTGACATCAACAAGACAAAGATAAATGGCAGTCACTGGATATTTTGTCTTTTATAAGTCATTCTAGAGATGGCTGTAACTGAAAATGCCAGTAGATCAACAGTTTCGGAAATATTCAGACTAGTCCATCCATCTGGCACCAACAACCATCCTCCTTCTTCGTCCTGATGCTCGGGTTTGAACTTCAGCAGCTCATCTTGACTAAGTCTACATGCCTAAATGCGTTGAGTTGCTTGCATGTGATTGGCTGGTGAGATATTTGCGTTTAAGGGCCTCCGATTGGCGCAGTGGTAAAGTGCTCGCCCTATCATCCGGAGATCACTGGTTCGGTTCCCAGGTGATGCTGTAACCTCTCACAGCCGGATGGAGGACTGATAGAGAGAGCTGACTGGGTGAGCTCTCTCAGAGGGGAAGGATGAGAGGTACTTACAGTAGTGCTCACACATTAATCACGACTCTACAGCCAATCAGGGGCGTCTGTGAGCTTGCGCACACGGAAGGACCGGACAGCGCTGTCCTCCGAGTGTGTTACACCGCCCCCAACGGTGCGTGAGTGAGCAGTTCGAAAAGATGCGGTCGGCTGGCGTCACGTGGGTCGGAGGAAACACGTGATAGTCTTCGGCCCTCCTGGCTGAGAGGTAGTAGTAGCCTTAATGTGGGAGCCCCCTAGTGACGGAGAGGAATTGGACACAACTAAATTAGGGAGAAAATCGGGAAAAAATCCAAAAAAAAAAAGAGAAAAAAAAATTTAGTTGAACAAGTGTACCTGATTGGTGATCTAATTCTATTGGAAGATTGACTGCACCACTGACCACAGTGTTAGAACTGCGCAGTGCATGCTCATAGTTAGTGGACCGACTTGAGGTCAGCGCAAAACTGTAGGATCATTTACAGGACCAGAGCTCTAAAGCCTTTTCAACAAGACACAACTTTTCAAGTTTTTCAAGAGTTCAGGAAGCTCTGCTTAGCGTGTCTGCGGTTATTTGGTTTCCTTCACTTCACCTTTCAGTCTCCAAAAAGGCATAAATAAAAGCTTTAACCTGTTTTCATTGGCTGAGCAGCCAGCCTCTGGTTAGACCAGTGGTTCTCAAACTTTTTCTGTCATTCCCCACTTAAGGGGGTGAGCGAATTTTCAAGCCCCACTTGTCAA
>JAQQZS010000011.1:23366723-23377713 GCA_030068045.1 Platyallabes tihoni
TCATTGCGCCCCACCTGTCATGTCTGTATTCCCCACTAGTGGGGCGCGCCCCACACTTTGAGAACCACTGGGTTAGACCGATATATTATAAAGTGATAAAAGATTTGTAGCACGAGCAGCGCGGCAGTGATTCTGAGCTTTTGTGTGTTCTCACCTAAGGAGCATTTTACAGGCTCTGCAGTTGGTGTTCTTTTCAAACGTGTGCATCTGGAAGTCGTGCTGGTTGGCTGTGGCTCTCTCCGGCTTGATGTTGGAGCTATTTGAGGAAAAATGTGAAAAACGTAAGCATGTTAAAAAAAAATAAATAAATAAAAAATCCCTGAGTGACATTTTTATTGCCTGCACTTTACGCACATGGCCATCTCGAACTGTTCCATCCACTTTCTTTTTGTATCTTCTGTCTTACAGAAGAACTGGAAGCCTTGCTTGCCTTTCAGATGGATCAGGTAGAAGCCGTACGACCACTGCACAGGGAGCAGAACAGCAGGGTTAAGCACGTGACAGATTCGGCATTGATTTAATAATACTCACGAAAGAAAAAAAAAAACAGGAAGAAAACACCAGAGACAATTAGGTGTAAAAAACAAACAAACAAAAAAAAACATAATCCCTGTCTGACAACATGAGGAGGCTGTGTAGCTCTCGAGATAACAGAACACAAATCACACTATCAGAGGCAAGGCAGGCAATCTCAGCTGCTGATCCAAACATAAATCAGAGGTTTGATTTGGCTTACCATCTTTCCACTGGCCTGGTAGGCATGCACGATGAAACGAGAGAGAGAGAGAGAGAGAGAGAGAGAGAAACAGAGAGAAGACACAGATACCCAGTTACACATGCAATCTTTCACACATGCAGAGTGTTAGATTCCAAGAAATATAAAGGCATTTTTAACAAAATCGATCTTCTCCCCCGTGCACATGATTAATCCACTGCGTCTCCCCGAGATATCAGGCACCATGCTTTCTGTTTAAAGAATCAGACTAAACAAGACAACTACAGGCAACTTTACCTACGTGAAAAGTTCTCACATTGCAGCATCTCACGTGCGAAACATTCGGAAACGTCAACATACGTAGATATGAATCGTCTAGCTAAAGGTTGCATTTAATTTGTGAGTAAACATGTACCGTAAAAGAAAGAAGTAACATCCGTACCTTTTTCATGTCCCTGTTATTTGTAGGGTCGTCTGACATTTTGTAATACTGGAGCTCGATGATTTCTTTCAGCTCGTAGTTGTAGCCTTTTCTCTTGCACACGATCACCACTTTATCAAACAGGAAGATGTACCTGTGGATGCCAGGGAGGAAACAGAGCAAAGTGCGGGTTTCAAAAAGCTATCAGCTTTTGGAGTAAATGTGATTTAGATTTTTTTCCATCATTGAAATTCTTGTTTTTGGTCTTAAGTGTTTAATCCAGTTTAAACTGAATTGAAAAAGCTACCACGTGTGTGTTAAACCCTTACCTGTCCTGTTTGGTCCGGTTAACTATAGAGCACACTTTGAGCTCTCCATCTATCTTTGGCCTTCCGTATTCCTCCAGTTTCACCTGCTGTACAAGCACAAACAGATTTCATTCAGTGTGTGAACGCTTCAGGTTTCCGGATGTACATACACACACACACAATTCAAACGGAACGTGTTATGACTAAAGCACACGCTGCCTGAATTTAACCATGAAGGCTTCTTTGTTATACGGCAAGCATCATGTCATCATTTCCCTCTAATACAATGATAAAGTGGCGGCACAGTCGCATAGTGGTTAGCACTGTCGCCTTGCTCCTCCAGGGTCCGGGTTCGATTCCCGACCAGGCTCGATTCCCGCCTCTGTATGCATGGAGTTTGCATGTTCTCCCCGTGCTTGGTGGGTTTCCTCCGGGTACTCCGGTTTCCTCCCACAGTCCAAAGATATTATTAGCAGGAATACAGGATGAAGCGGTATAGAAGATGAGTGAGAGTAAGAATGATAAAGCAAACACTGTCTCTACTGTTTTTTTTTTTTTTTTTGTTATTGTTTTTTCTTTCTGCTCAGCCAGAGGCACATATGTAAATAAATCGCTCGCCTCCAAACTAAACACTTCCTTCCCACTTGCTGGAACAGAGGATGCAGTGATTACGGACACGTCTCAGAGCCGTATAATGAGCTGTTGCTGGACGTACGCAATAAGTAGATAATTTTCAATAGAGACGGAAGACAAGAACCACAGCTTTCAGAATACGAATCTTTAACGTCTGTTATTGATGCATAACTGTACGACATGGAGCTGCTCAACTCTTGAACCTAATTGATCATGAAGTGTTGGTTCATTTTCTCGGACACTGGTTCCACAGCAAGGTATCGTGGAGGTTTCTATCAACGCCCCATTTTTATGGCTGTTTCCATGGTAACACCGTATGATAAAGGAAGGTTGGCGTAGACTTGTAACAGATTGTTGAAGCAATACACATTGTTAAATGTTGTTGATTATTTGCCTATAACGGCACACGTTCACGGTATCTCTTACGTATATGAGGGGTGTTCAAGTCAAACCAGGACTTTTGATTGTGCATAATAAAAGAAGACATTCATGAAAGTAAAAACTGTCTTTATTTCTCTATATAGTCCCCTGCTTCAATAATGCACTTAGGTATGTTTAATAACCAAAACATGTAGAAATGGCATTTATCGTCAGTTTGTATCTTACTCTGAATCAAACATTAATCATGTACATTAAGCCTGTAAATAATAATTTGTTTTATAATTAATTCATTTTTATTAGGTTCTTTCCAATGGATATTTCACTAAATATAAATAGAGACGTAATCTAAACTGTAAATGCAAGTTTAATAATGGTGTCATAGATCCAACAAGTACTGTAGATCTGTGCAAAACAGGAATTACCAAAACGTTCACAAGTTAAATATTTCCGACAGCTCCAAAGTTATAACACCCTGGTGATGTTTCTCTAAAGGCTGGACACCTGTGGAAGTTTAGCTTTCATATACTGTAACGTACGTCTTAGTGATTTACCAGGACTTTCGGGAGAAACTGATATCCTGTCTCAGTTCTACACTCCCTAAACCTTTACACTATGAAAATAAAATACTTCACGGCTTTAGATTTGATCCGGCTGCCTAGCAACAATGTTCTCATGTCTCCTCAATCTTCATTCCGGAACATTCGGAGGTCCTCACCAGATTTTCTATGGAGCACTGAAATTCGCCAATTTTCTTCAAAGTCTCATTGTCCCTTTTCACTTCATTGATGTACATGGCCAGGTCCTGCGAAGACACACAGAAGTACAGAGAGACACTCAGACATCATGTCAGTTTGACAGTTTTGTTTCCCCCTCCAGAGACTCGGTATCTTAATTCACTGTGTAATATTTCAACTCATGTTCAGATCGCTCTCCATTACAGCGCGCAGCCAGTGCCGAGACTGAACGTCCCCACGGCTCCCGCGCTGAGTGACAGGGTGCTTGGATGGGTGTGAAGGAAGACGTGTGAGGATGTCAGTGTCACTTCAGATTCTACCTGCATGGCTTCCAGTGCCTCCTTCAGCTGCTGTCTCTCTGGCCGATCCATCGAGTGACTCACTAACTCCTGTAGGGCAGAGAACACGCGCACACACACATATGAGTCACCTGAGCTGCAGGACATATATTTATGATACAGTCGTATTTTCGTGCAGCAGCGTTGTCCTAGAAAAGCACGAGAACTGAAAGTATCTCTTTAGGTAGTTCATGGAAAAATATTTTAAGGTAACATTTATAAACAGATTTCAAGGAAATTATATATTTTTTATTCCATATTATAAGATTAAACTAAGATTTATTCTATTATAAGATAAAATTTGAAGGAAATCTCTCAAATGTCTCGCACAAACACTAACACACACACTCGCCTCACCGTCACTGTGATACACTTAACGCCACACTTTACCATAAAGGTGTGTAATGACATGAAAACACCGACACTGTGTACGAGCTACTGGAGGAAATGGAAAGCAAATAATCATGTGCACCAGAACACCCACCCCCTCTCCATTCTTCCCATCATCCTCTCCTGCTCCACTGGGAGTGTCAGAGCTGACGGTTTGATTTGAGTGAGGAATGAAATGGGAAAACGTTAAATATTTGAATGATCTGGTGCGGTGTAGGAATTTGTTCATCCCTTTTCACTATATATTATTTCCCAAAGTGCACCTGGCTTTTTGATTTAGTTTGTTCGCTCTTGATTTGGGACAGTTCCAGCAGGCGAAGCCAACAGATACAGATACATACGGCTTGTTATTGTTGCGTTGAAACAGGAAATCAGTATTTTTCCTTTGTAGTTTCAGCTTGAAACATAATTTTTTTTTCTCAAACTGTTTACGCATTTATGCATCCTTGCAACATCCATAATTAGTTTTTTTTTTTTTAACTCTATACTTTATCGTACAGACATCCATAAGTGTACATACTGTAAAATAATCAGTTTATGTTTTTTTTTTTCTTACATGTGCAAGTTTTGGTGAGAAGAACAGGTTTAATTTCTTTGTGAACTGCTGACAAAAATTCTCCTAAATTCAAGATATAGCTATTGTTATTTAGAGTGTATAAGTGCCACTTATGCACTTGTACAGTAGTTAGATGGCAAGTGAACTTCCTCGGCTCTGTACTGTACATGCACTTTGCACAATAAAAAGGGAATAAAAGTAACATCTAATCTAATCTAATCTAATCTAATGTGACTCTGTTTAATACACACATTCTCCATCCCTGGTCGAACCCTGATCTCCTACATTCCATTCCGATCTTTTCTGTGCTCTCAGTGATTCGAGACACAGCCAGCGTTCTCAGTGTGTACTTGGGTTGTGAGTTCACCGCTGATTTTGAGACGATGTACTGAGCATCAGTGGAAGGGAGCATCTCTGATTTGATGATGTAATCGGATATTTGGGATGTCCATCACATACTCGGTGCTGATCCTTACCCCAAGGAAGAGGTCACTCGTTTGCAAATAAGCCAAAACTTTTGCCGTACTTTACTCTTTTCCACAGAGATGAAATGATGTGATCTGAATCTTTTGTACTTTTTCTGTGTTTATGCGGAATCTTTTAATATGTGTCGGGACGAGAATGAGAATGAGACTGAGAGCATGAGGATGAAGTATATATCTCTCATACAAAATGAGCCTTTTTTTATATTAACAGTGTCATTTTTTAAGTTCTACAGCTACTGCACTTATTCACTGCATAGCCTTGTTATAGAATATTTACTGTAAATACTGTATAATCTATTTATTTAACCTGCATCACTTTATACGTTGCACGATGCCAATATATGCATTGATGTACTGTGTATGCACTGATATTTGCACTTCTGGTAGATGCTAGACTGCATTTCGTTGCTGAGTAACTGTACAGTGCAATGACATTAAAGTGATTTTTTTCTTTCTTTCTATCTATGAGGGAAAAAAAGGAGAAAAACATGCAGGATCAGTTTTAGGCAACAAAATATGGCTAAAATAAGTATCAGTTTTCGTCAGCCCTGTGAATATTTACAACATGCACATAATAATGAGTCATGGAAAAAACAAACAAACAAAAACAAAAAAAAAAACATTTGCAATTATACTTATTCTTTCATCCTTGTAGAAATGATAAACTCGTTAATATTCAGATGCTTTTCTGCGATGAATCTTTTTTAAGTGACTAACATCCGAACGTCCCCAAATTACCGTACGTGTATGTCAGACTGACCTTGAGTAGGAGGTGGTATTTGAGGACCCTCTGCATAGGAACTACCAGCAGATCCTGCAGCTTGAACTTGCCCTCCTGGACCTTCATGGTGCACTCCTGAGAAACATCAGCGGCACGTCATCGAACAGAAACGCTTTAAGAAATCACTCTCAAACATGCAAATTCCTTGATTAAATTTTTTTTTATTAGTTATGTTTGTGCTAAATCGATCTCCTTATAAATAAGCTGAAACACTATTGATACGATCTTTATAATCTTCCAAGCTTCTCTACACACACGTTCCACACTTGACATTTACTGTGGCTCTGGGTGAAGAGCGTGTCATATCGGCGTAATACCCATGTTTGCGTACTTTTCCAGGATAAGATTCTGATTTGTACAAAGCCACTTAAGAGCGCTGAAAGGTCAGTAACGGTGGTGTGTGGAGCGCGGGCTGAGCTCCTGCTCCGACACACTACACTCCAGCGCCTTAGATTTAACTCATAAACCTTCGAAACCTTACGAGGACTATTTCTTTCCACGATTAAATCCTTAAATCAAGAAATGTTGTAGAGCAGTAGAGCGGTACAGCATCTCGGCTGGACATAAAGCGCCTTTAAAAAGTCACAGGGCTAATTCTGGGCACTCCGCTCCGATATAAATCCCACATCGTAATGAATACGAGGCCGGTCGGTGTTATTGCAGTATAAAATATAAATGTCCGGGATATTTCTGTATCAAGGTTTGTCAAGCCTTTGCGAACTGAAATTGTGTCTATTTCCAGAACCTTTAATAAGAAGCAGCGTTTTTTTACCCCCACAGCAAGTTAACATTGAATTAAGTAAATTAATATCCTATGGCTTGGGAATGAATATGATAATGAATTAATTTCTTCCCTCATTCAAAAAGTGATAAAATGCCTTTTAAGATATTAAACTTTTAAGATGTTAAACTGATATTTAAAACATTGCTGGCTTTCTTTTCCCATAGTACTCAGCTCAGGATTTAATTCATTCGGTGCATTCATCATTTATTAAGTAGTTAATTGAATAATCTTGTTCCAGGTATAATAATATAATTCTGGTGTAAACCTCCTGAGCAGTTATTTTACATTTGTGCTACACTTCTAATATTAAGGTCTGATTAATAACCTGGAAATCAACCTTATACCTAATACTGAGTAGGTCCCCCCTTTTTGCCACCAAAACAGGAATGACCTGTGTGACCCCTGACACATTTCTATCACAACCAGCATTACATTAACCTTTTCCTTAATTTGATCAACACTAGCGCTTCTATTGGATTGGACTACACATACCTTAGCCACCCATGACCCTGCCACCAGTTCACATACTTTTGGTACGTCCTGACCCAATATCCCATCTGACAGTAGCTACATTTTCGATATCTCATTATAATGGCGGCTGGATATGGGTGGGTGGGATATATTAGGCAGCGGCTAATGGGGGGGGGGGGATTTCTTCCCAATTTTCTCCCTAAGTTAGTCGTGTCCTCCCCGGCACTAGGGGGCTCCCACATTAAGCTACTACTACCACTCAGTCGGGAGGGCTGAAGACCTTCGTGTCATTCCTCCGAACCACGTGAGCGAGCTCGATGGAACTCGAGTGGTCATAATCTTACTGCTCAATGTATTTCACATATCTGTACTTTATTCCAGTAGTTTTATGAGAGGATGCTTCTTATTTTTACGGCAAATATCTGTATTCGTACGTACTGTAAATATATTTCTGCATGGCATTGCGTTATTTAACGACGGCGGTATTGTGTCGTATTTGGAGCGGGAACTTCCGCACCTGCTAACTATTACACAGAATTGCAGACGACTTTATCCAGAGTGACTTAAATTTTTATCTCGGTATACATCTGACAACTTGGCAACAGTGGCAACTTGGTGTTCGTGGGATTTTTAAACCTGGGACCTTAGGAACCGTAGTCCTGTGTACCTTCGTACTGTGTTGCCCAGTGTTACGTTACTGTTTTACCAGGGAAGTGGGTGTGACCATGTAGATTTGGGCGTGCCATTAATTTATATACAGAGTCAGCCAAAAAAATGTATAAAGAAAAATAGTTTGATGTATATTGTATTAATTACAATATTAATTATGATAAATAGTATATTATCATATTTATCAATATAAAACATATAGCAATAAATTGTGTGTGAATTTCTGGAGTGTGTAATAATTTTTCCAGCTGACTCTGCATTTATCGCCTCCCATCAGGCAGACATGAACGACTGACGATTAGGGTTGGAGTACATGTGAGTCTCTCTCCTTAACTACAAATCCTGAGATTCTATAATTATGAGAGCTTTCCGACTCATCGCTCTAATGTTCGGATACGTCTATGAAGCGTTTAGCTGATTAGGACGAGATGACATCGGCGAGGTCCTTGTGCACTTGATCAGCTCCTCTGATTTATAGATACGGAGCTTCGTGTGTAGCTCCAGTGAGCCGATAAAGCTAATGGGTTTGATCGGCGCACGGGAAGGACGCAACAAGGTGAGCGAGTTTACCTCCACTTTGCTCTTCACCTCATCCCGTGTGGCAATCAGGTCGTCCAGCGTCTTCTGAGCGTGCTCCATGTGACTGCAGTACTGTCCGTAGATCAGCAGCCTGGAAGGAATGATAAAAAAAAAAAAAACTAAATAAATAAATAATAGATCAAGTCTATGTTTGAGTCACATCCAGTGCCGTAATTAAACATTTAACATTCCTGCAGGTACATTCCTTACTAGTGGATAATTCAGCATTTATATGCGCTCCGTGTTCAATCCCGCGGCTAGGGGGTGGGGGGGTCCGCTGTTTGTTCGGCATGCTTTAATAAATGACTCAAGGTTAATTTATAACCAATGCACTATAAAATAAACAACTAGAACTGCCAGGTTAAATTACTGCCGCTGTACACGTCCACGTCAGAACACATTCGAGGATCTCAGCTTTATCGAGCGCACCATTATGACAAAAATAAATCTCCTGAACCTAATTAAACTAAAACAAAAGAAAAACACACACTGGAGTGTTGACACAGACGCCTGCTTGGAGCAGAGCGCTACATCTGGTTTTTCAGATTGCCTCATTTCATTACATGACCTGGATACTTCTGACACTTCTGCTTCTGAAGTTGGTGTAACAGATTAGATGTTCTGCATTGGCACCTTCTGGCCATCAGCTGAAGTGCTGGAACAGAGACAACAAATCTGATAATAAATGATTTCTTTTGTTTGTTTTGTTAAAACCTGGTACGGATGATCGTTAAAAATCTGCAGTCAAATTTTTTTTTCTTCGTAAAATATGACACGAGACAGACTTCCAGTACTGTAAGTGTTAAAGTAACTTCTTCTTACTGTAGCATCGTTCAAATTTACAGCACTCATTTCATCCCTTTCCATAAAGCAGATTGATGGCTTGGTGTCGTCTGTCCTGAAGACATCCCATAAAGGAAATCACGGCTTTAGCTCCGACTCTTAAAACCGGAGACTTCTTCCAAAAAATCCTACAAGAGCATCTGCTCACAAGAAACTTACCTTACCTTATTACTGTATCTATCTAACAAAATGCTTTGTTGTTATATACAGTAGCGCGTATGCTGTACAAATCATAATGCACCATCATTAAATCTGTCGGGAAAAATGAATCAACAATTTTGAAAGTATCACAGTAATGCGATGAAGCTTATAATAACCGACACCGCACTGTAACAGAATATTATCATACTATGTTCGTTTCCAGCTTTTTTTTTTTTTTTTTTTTTTACAAAGATCTCAAAATGGACCCTCGCCCGTCGGGGAGCTGACAGGGTGTCTCTGGTTTCGCTGTGCCCCCGTACCCCCGGGCTAAGCAAGCCTGATTAAGGACTGATGCGGAGTGAGAGAGATGGCTCTGCTCCGCATGGAGCACGTCTGATGAAGATTAATGGGAGCAGCGTTCAATTACGGGCCACAACACAGACTCTGTGGCATTCTAAAAACGCCGGGGCAGGTGTCAGAAATTAGCTCTAATAACAGATGTCACGGCACTAATTGATTATGAAGGTCTTTTTTATGAGATTAAATTGTATTAAAAAAACATACTGTATTGACAGAGAAAAAGAGAGAGAGGTTTCTGTATGCAAGAAATTAAAATGGTGCAATAAAATCGTATGTCTGTGTGAATTATAACAAATACGTAGAATGCAGTGCTACAGGAGTGATAGTGAAGATATGAAAAAAGTTATTCATAAAACGTCAGTCAATCTATTGAATGTATTAACACGTTTTTTTTTTTTTTTCAGATTGTCTCCCTAATTTAGTCGTGTCCAATTCCTCCCCGTCACTAGGGGGCTCCACATTAGGGGGCTACTACTACCACTCAGCCGGGAGGGCCGAAGACTATCACATGTTTCCTCCGAACCACGTGACGCCAGCTGACCGCATCTTTTGGAACTGCTCGCTCACGCACCGTTGGTGGCGGCGTAACACACTCGGAGGACAGCGCTATCCACTCCTTCCGCTTGCATGAGCTCATAGACGCACCTGATTGGCTGTAGAGCCGTGATTAATGTGGAAGCACTAAGTACCTCTCATCCCGCCCCTCTGAGAGAGCTCGGCCAATCAGCTCTCTCTAGACCTCCGACTGCTGTATTTGGTGGGTTTCCTCCGGGTTCTCCGGTTTCCTCCTACAGTTCAATTAACTATAGTGTGAGAGTGAATTGGCAGCCCATCTGGGGTGAACGCCACCATGTACCCACCATTGGCTCCAGGCACTTTTCAACCCTGTACAGGTTAAGCGCTGTAAAGAATGAGAGAGAGTGAGAGAGTGAGAGACTGTTCATTCCGAATGGCCGGAAAGCGTACATTGATTTTCCATAACAGCAGCTCGGACAGTCGCTCCATCACGCAGAGAGGTTTATGCATAACTAACGTGCTTGTTCTATTACATTATAGTTTCTATAGCAACAGATTACACCGGGACTTGTGTTGTTTGGATGCTGCACATACTGTATGGTGAAGTGTTATGCAAGAAGTGCAGCGGTTTCGAAAGTAGTCTCCTGTGTCAAAACAGAAGAAGGTAAAGCTGCAAGGTTTCTGACACAGGAAAGTCTTTGTGCTTTGCGCTTTCCTGATAATATTACAAACTAGGGCTGGGCCATACCATACCTTTCACGGTATTACTGGTATAATGTTAGGCAATGATAAGAAAATGAAATATCGTGATAGAATATGGGTAAAACGCGCATGCGCAGTGCCTTTGTTTTCATACGCTCATGGCGGAAAAAGCATGGCGGCGGC
>JAQQZS010000011.1:23397636-23407705 GCA_030068045.1 Platyallabes tihoni
CCAAGCCCGGATAAAATGGGAGGGTTGCGTCAGGAAGGGCATCCGGCGTAAAACCTCTGCCAAGTTGTTGTGCGGACTGAATATTCCGCTGTGGCAACCCCTTGCCGGGAGCAGCCGAAAGACCAACAACATGTACAGGATCCAACATAAGCACTGGTCTGAGGGACACTGGCCAGCTGATTGGCTGGTTGCGGTCACGTTCTGGCTTCTGGCACCTGTTTGGTCACGCCCCCTGCAGTGTCATACTATAAACCACCATAATATCTTAAATACCTTCCTAAATAGTATTTATCCAACCACATATTTTTGCTCGTGCATCCAGTGGTTGTTCTTTTTCATAGGTAACAAAACACGACTAAAAATCTGGTTGCTAAATACCGCTGAAGTCACTAAACTCCAGCTCAGGTGTCATTCTGAAACGCCATTCGCTCTTACAGTAAAGTAGTGAGTTTGTTGTTGCTTTATCACCACACCACGAGCTTAACGTAATTTAAAGATTCTTAATTTATAAAACATGTCAGGAATGCTTTTTGAATTAAAATCGAAAAAGAAAATATTTCGCATACACAGATCGTGAGCTGTCTGATGTTTTAATTAAGGTCTTGTGTTCAGCCGAATGTCCTCTCAGGGCTGCGTGACCAAAAAGACAAGATCCCAAGAATAAGATAATTAGGAAACATTCTCTCTTTTTTGCCCCTAAACAAGCCTGAAGAAAGCATTAGCAGGATGCTGCTCAGCGCAGTGATCTGTGACAGACTTCCTGATGAGCATCTTCCTTCCAAAATCCTTCAGCAGACGGCTTTTCTGTCGGATTTCACTCTGAACAGCAAAGGGAATAATGCTGCTTGTCATGCAGCACTATGTACTGTATTATACTGTGGATCAGACCTATAGTCAGAGACGTGGCACAAACTGGGCCGCTCCAGTCGCAGTGAGTTACACTGCTCAGTGTGATTTCCTTTAGCAGAACGTATTCCAACGCGTGTCTGTTATTCCTGCCAAAGCATTCACTCGAACTGTCCGCAGCCATGTGACATCATCGGGGTGTGCCTCCTGCTCTTCTTTAGCCGCTTACTGAAAGTTCAGACAGCTTCCATGCACCAAAATGACTAACTGATTATAACTTACTGATTATAACACAAACGGGAAAATATGCCTCCAAAAAATAACTTTATTCCTACTTCTTATGTACAGTAACAGCTAGTATCCAAGTAGAGTTAAAGCTGATGTGATGTGAGAGAGAGGGGGTGATAAAATCTCAATAAAATCTGACTAGGTTGACTAGTTGATCATATGAGGAGATATGTGTTAAATGATGTGAGTATAATAATAATAATAATAATAATAATAATAATACAGGGTATCCCAAAAATTTCGTAGACTAACAACATAGCCAAATCCAATGATCTTAAGATTTTAACGAGCTGTATAAAAACTAACTATTGTTTTACAATTAGCTCTGTGTTGATAATCCCAAGATACCCTTCAGACTGTCAGGCCACAATTACCCATAATCCTAGTGGAAATGGTTCATGCAGCCCACAAAAACAAACCAATTATTTATTTATTTTTACATTTTATTCTTACTTGTATTGTAATCTCAGCTGTGGAAGTCATTTAAGCCCAAATTTATTCTGATGCCGCCTATAAAAAAAAATGTATTTATAATGGAGCAAATTCAAACTACCACACAGATTGGTTTATTCATTCGCATTACTTTATATAATTGAGTTTCAAGATTAAAATACCCACCAATCCAATCTAAAACTACTATATAATTACAATCTCCAATAATAATAATAATAATAATAATAACATTCTCACTGTATCACACCTCACCTTTGTTTGTACTGTTTTAAGCCAAGCATCTGGAGGCTTACTTAGAAATAATAATAAAAAAATGTTATATCCTGTATATAACATAAATTGGGTTTATTATTATTATTACTGGGTTATATATTCTACCAGGCAGGACTTAGAGACTGAGATTTTCCCCCACTGGTAAAGTTAAGTCAGGTGCTCTGATAATTTATCTTCCTTTTGCTTTGTATTCCTAAATCCAAGCAAAGGGATAATGAGAGAACGTGTGAAAACCGAATTGTACAAACACTGTAGTAGCTGCTGCAGCAGTAGCACTGGCTTGTACACTCATTATCCCCCAAGCAGACACCATATTGACTCGACTGACCCTCCTTGCACATCCAGTTCATCTATAACATTTTCAGACGTTAGTTCGTGGTCTTGATGTAAACTGTATGAGGTAATTTGTCCTGAATTTGTCCTCAGGAAAATCAGGAGCCTTCCATTCCAGAATGCCCGTGTAGAGCGAGTAACCCGGTAACAACTGTAGCAGGGAAGATGAAGAAAAGCTCTTGTGACACAGCGTGTGCCTAGGTACCTGATTGCTATTTCAGCTGAAAGGAGGAAACAGTCTCTGAGCAATTCAGCCTGCTCTGGCCAACAGAATGATTTCATGCTCCGTCAGGTTCGGGATGGACGCAATAAACACGGAGCGAAGTGACTTTCTAGATTACCTTAAAGAGGCTTGATTAACAATCTGTCATATGTTATACCGCCACTTCATTTGGGGGGACAGTCTCAAGGGAGATCACATACTCTGTCGCTTTAAAGCACATATCTAACATGCCAAGCAAAGAAAATGATCTTTTTTTGGTCTAAAACCTGAACACAAACAGGTTTAAAACATTCTTTATTTATTAAGAAATTAAACACTTTATAAATCATACTGTATGATGAAACCCAACACATGGCGGATTTACTGTTACCTCCATAACAGCTTGAAGACTTTTCCAAGTTTTATAAAAATTGTGAAAATCTGCCGGACCACACCACAAACTCCAAGATCCTAACCGGTCTGGTTTCAAAGTGGCACATTTCTATAAAGACTGAGAGTGGTCTCCGTCCACCTCAACCTTTCAGCAGCATAATCGACAAGACTCTCCTATCCATCCTCATGAGTCTTGGAATCCATGCCACAGCATGGCTATGGTTTGTTTCTTAAAGGAAAGGTTGGTCAACGAGGCAACATGGAGAGGATCCATATCTGCTTCATGCAGACTTTCCACTGGTGTCCCACAAAGCTCAGTACTTAGTCCCCTTTTGTTCTGACTTTCGACTCTTAGGGAAGTCATACAGTACACTTATGTAGGTTTTCATACAACTGCTATGAAGATCACATTCAACTCAGACATCTTTATGGATGGCAGCTCGTCAACTGAAACTTAAACCCAGTAAAACTGAACTGCTGTTTATTCCAGGAATAAGGATTCCTCCATCTTTAGGATCTCACACTCAGCCACTGCACGCAACCTTGACGTAATCATGGACAATCAACCATCCTTTCCCGCCCACATTGCTAACCTGACACAGTCACGTTGATTTCCTTTTTCTTCTTCTACCACACAGGCCATTCAGGTGCTTGTTCAGTCACTTGCTATGTTGAGAATGGACTACTTACAACCTGTCCCTGTGTGCCATTCAATCTCACAATGCAGCTCTCTGACTTGTTTCCAATCTTCCTAAATTCTCCCACACCACGTTGCTTGTTTCTGCACAGTTGCCCCTGTCACCAAGCAGCATAATTTGGTACCAGCTGCAGGGCTGGGAGGGAATCAGACATGTTGCACCATACCTGGGCCAGTACAGCATCTGCAGCCTTGTGTTGGAAGCCAGCGTTTGGCTGAGGACTATGGAAACAGAGATCAGCTCTGCCCTATGGGTCCTTGCGGCCTGGGAAAGGATTTTATTTTATTTCACAGTTGGCTTCCTGTAGCTGCCTGCATCAGATTTAGAAGTTTGATGGGCCAGCACCCACTCACCTCATTGCACTTATCACACCAGAAATTGTACCACGCTTCCTCCGATCCTCCAGCATTGCTCAACTGGTCCCAATCTCTCTCAAGGTACAAGAAAGGAAATCATCAGGACTCTTCTTTGTCCTGGCATTAAGGTGGTATAATGAACGTCCTCAAGGTGTCCGAACAGCAGAGTCACTGGCAGTCTTCTAATGATATCCAAAGGACTGCGATTTCCTTGAGTACTTGGATTAAAATACTCTAGCTTGCAAGAAAATTCTGTATTTTAAAGCCTGTACTTTAACTCATCATTTAAAGCTCAGCAAACCTCTCTGACATCTCACCTCACTGAAGTGTGTGATGGCACTGTGGAACTTTCAAGCGGTAAAATCGCTGAAGTGTGTCTCACTGTGTCACATCCAGAGATGGAATGAAACCCTTATTAGTTGATGTAAAATGTCACATGCAATCCTGAAGTGGAGTTTAATTACAATTTTTTCCAAAAGCTGACCAAGCTAAGAAAGATCAGGCACAGGAACCGTTCTAATTTCTGCACGGAGAACACAGTGAACCAGTTCATCCAAAAGATCACGATTTTTTAAATAACTAACAGTTAAAATAATGACTTTTTAACCTGTAATTGCCCTTCCAGTTGTTTACACTCGGGCACGAACTCCCATTCATCTCAACATGGCACCGAAAACATCTTGAGGTCGTAGGCGATTGATTTGTTTTTATTATGTTTACTGATGATTCAGCAATTTCCTGCAAGGCTTAGGAACAGTAACAAACTACAAAATGCTGATTTCTAAGAAAAGACTCCGGTTTGTATCGACATGCATAATGTTGCTCTCTAACGCTGAGCATGCTATCTGGCTAATTCGAGCAGAGCTAGGAATTCAGACTCACAGTTCAGGTATCATATTTCAATTAATGAATATTAATGATAATCAGGGATCTGCTTATAAATATTAATGACGCTCGGAGCAAAACAGGTGTGAGAATCTGATGGGAAATGTGTTTCGGGTACACCTAATAAATCACCTTTAAAGACTCAAAGACACGCTTAACTTTGTGTTGCACCTGAAAACGAATTCATTTCACACCCACTCCATCCAACATGACAGGTGGGTTTTAAACCCGGACGCTCTGACGGGGAAATGACAGACCTCTCCGTACGGCGTAAAAACCGCCGTGGCTGTTGAAGAAGAGGAGTGTGTGATTAAATTAGGCAGCTGTGAGCACGGCTCGAGAGGATCCGAGAGGTCGTTTTGACTCTGCGATCTCTCATCCTTCGAACGTCTCCATTCCTACATCAATCTTGGACTCGATCCATACCAGATACCAGGTTGGCATTGCTATGGCAACCGATGAGGGGAATCGCAGCAGACGGTTTATATAAAATACGGAGGTGGTGGGGATCAGAATAGCTATTGTGTGTTTCTGTGTGTGTGAGGTAAAAATTGACACTTACTCGGCCAGCTCCTCCAAGCTTCGGTAGACGTCATCTTCGTTCAGCGCTGTGTCCTCTGATGGAAAGGGCCTGGGGAGAGAAAGACACAGAGAGAGAGAGAGAGAGAGTTCAGTTGAGGTGTCAGCTCCACTTCATCACATCCATAATTCACCAGGTGCCATTATTTATGACCCGCTGACTCCTGCGTGATTGACACCTGCAACAATGAGACGGATGTTTCACGGCGTTTATCTGATTTCGGACGGCATTTAATACACACCGAGGAAAAGGTCACGATGAGACTGGAAGACATGACCTTGTGTGATGGACACAGCGAGACACACGCACTCCGGGTGCGTTTTCAATAAGCTCTAGAAATAAGCGTTCAACTCTGACCTCTGAAAATGTGGTGACATGGATTCAAACAAATCACGTCCAGCTCATGGTAATTCAAGTCATTTAGCAAAATTTCAGCATTTACTTCCCCTGACTTCCAACGTGGATTAATAGTCCAATCCGTAATTAGTGACATCAGCGACACCAACCAACCAGCGAGGACGCAAAACTGACGCCTTCTTCCTCCGAGGGACGTGATGCCTCAGGCAGCATCTTTTCAAACTGCTGCTCACACGTCATTAGGGAGCGGAGGTGGAATAACAACGTGGGTTTGGTATCTAATAGAGCCTACTATCTACAGTAGTAGTGTAGTGCACAGGGTGTGATTTAGCCGTAGATTTAGCATCTATTAGAGTGTACTATTTAATAGTTTAGTGTTAGGGTTAGATTTATCTGTCAACACAACATTATGTAGTTTAGTGCGCAGGTGGGATTAAACCATGGATTTAGTATATATTTGCGCATACTATTTAGCAGTTTAATGTTAGGGTGGGATTTAGCCATAGATATAGTATCTATTAAAGTGTACTATTTAGTACTTTTACACATTTACATTTAGGTATTTGGCAGATGCTCTTATCCAGAGCGACTAACAAAAGTGCTTTCACCATTGGACAGATCCTTACACTGGGTTACTAGGTTACTAACTAAGTACTAAAATGGTACTTAGGGCTTAATCTATTATAGTAGGGTGTACTACAGTATTTAGTAATTTAGTCCACAGTGTGAGATTTAGCTTTGGATCTAGTATCTATTAGAGCCAACTATTTAGTACTTTAGTGTACATGATTGGATTAAGCATAGATTTAGTATTTATTAGAGAGTACTATTTAGTAGTTTAGTGCGCAGAGTTGAATTTAGCTGTGGATTTAGTATCTATTAGAGCGTATTATTTAGTACTTTAGTGTACATGATTGGATTAAGCCTGGATCTAGTAGCTATTAGAGAGTACTATTTAATAGTTTAGTGCGCAGAGTTGAACTTAGCTGTGGATTTAGTATCTATTAGAGTGTACTATTTAGTAATTTAGTGTACATGATTGGATTAAGCCTGGATCTAGTATCTATTAGAGCGTACTATTTAGTACTTTAGTGTACATGATGGATTAAGCCTGGATTTAGTATCTATTAGAGAGTACTATTTAGAAGTTTAGTGCGCAGAGTTGAATTTAGCTGTGGATTTAGTACCTATTAGAGCGTACTATATAGTAATTTAGTGTACATGATTGGATTAAGCCTGGATTTAGTATTTATTAGAGAGTATTATTTAGTAGGTTAGTGCACAGGGTTAGATTTAGCACCATTTAGAGCATACAATTTAGTAGTTTAGTGCACATGCTAAAATTAAGTCGTTGATTTAGTATCTATTAGAACGTACTATATAGTAGTTTAGGTTTCAGAAGTTTCAGTAGCTGGTGGGAATTTAGACGTGGATTTAGTATCCATTAGAATGTACTATTTAGTAGTTTAGTATGCAGGGTGAGATTTAGCACCTATTAGAGTGCACTATCCACCTACAATAAACTACCTTGTAAAATGTTATGGTTCAAGATCTAATTCAGGAATATGAGACGGGGTGTTTATGACACCTCAAGAACTTCAGTGTCGCCAGCGGAAATTGTAGGAATTGTGATGCGCTGGCTGGAACAGTGTTTGTGGTTTACATCTGGATGCTAAAATTATACAATGTGAACCTGAAGCCAAAACATTAACATCGTCTTTATTTTTGCACCAGCGACTGAATCAGATTTACTGCAAACGTATCCTAATGTTTCATCACCGCCTCTAGTCAAAAAAAACAGAGAGAGAGAGAGAGAAAAATGGTACAGATCTGATTTCTAAAAACAGTGGTCGGATCAGATATCAGAGAAAACATATTGGATCTCAGATCCTGTAACAAATCACAGTAACTGGGATCGGATTTATTTCTGGAATTGGAAATGGTTATACAGCATAGAATGATACGACTGCTTTTATTACACTTAAACATTTTAAAGGAAGGAATATCAGTTGGTTCACATATTTCCTTTCCACATGACGTCCAAAGCCAGCACTTTCTAATACTCGCAGGCCTGTTAGAGCTCTGCAGATGATCGATCAATTACTCCATCTGACGTTTTTCCTCGTGCGCACTTTCCTCCTGAGAGCTCATCAGAGGCACGGCATGCTGTCACGTATGACAAAACCGCTGGCCTCGAACACTCAAATGATGTGGGTGCAAGATGTGCCAGTGTCCCTTCAAATCCATGGTACACTTGGCTCAGCATGTGTGTGTGTGTCTGTGTGTGTGTGTGTGCGCGTGTGTGTGTTTGCGTTAGGAACAATGTGCGTTATCCGGATTCACGTGCAGCTCTAATAAAAGCAGCAATTAATCAGGCCTCCTCTGTCCTGCCATAATGGAGCTGTAATTCAGTGTGCGAACTGCTGTTGTTGATGAGCTCATCGAGATTTCCATTTCGCACGTTTGTCCGGCCTGGAAAAGTAACAGACATGCACCTTCACACGATGAGCAGGATAGGCTTTTTTTTTCCCTTTGTTACTTTCATGCTCAACTTTCTCTTCTGGATGACTGAATAGCACGTCGACAGAGAACCATTTCAGTTCCTTGTAATCCGGCGATTACATCTCAGAAATAACCAGTCCAGAGAGGATCTACTGTAGATTCTTAAAACCAGAGCACCAGCATTTCAAACCCAAACTTGGATCGAAACTCCGCCGTCAAATCATCCTGGTGTCTTGATGTGTTTTCAATACTACATTATGAAGTGTAAATCCTGTACACATCCTTTGGAAGCATCATTTTAAAATATTGAGTAAAAATCTCAATTGAACTCTACTCTCCTTACATACAGTATGGAAACCAACACTCTCCAGTGTGGACAGGACAGGCCACACACACACACACATATCTCAATTCTACTGTGAACTGTACTGTAGGTTAGAGAGTGTCTGTTGTAACCAGCGCAGACATTTACCCGTGTCAGACATTCTTCATGAATTAGAGTTTTGGGTGTGAGTGAGATAAATGAAGAGACACACACACACAGGACCAAGAGGGAGAGCGAGAGAGGTAAAGATCCTGCTGTGACGGTGAGCCATGGTGCGTGAATACTGGATAAGACATCCAGACTAATAGCCAAGGTCCATGAATAAGAGCGTAAATAAACGTGTGGATTCTGTCACAATCAAACCGGCATGTGATGATGTGATCCTATATATGAATACACTACACACGCACACAGTATGCATACAAAAGCACATTCTAGGAGAGGATATGGCAGTAGTGGAGAGCTAAAGATACCTTGGAGTTCACCTTGACAAAAGACTGGAGTGGAAATATAACGCAGATGCAGTCCTTTTATGTCTGCAGCAAAATGTTGCACATCTTTTATCAGTTTGTTGTTGTTAGTGCAACATTCTATATATACTTATACACATATACACATACAGTATACATAATATACATATACATATATACATATATATATATATATATATATATACATACACACACAGACACAATATTATCACAATACCTCAGTGCCGATTCGTTAAATTTGCGATTCTATACTGTACAGTAAGTATATGCGATATTACATTTTTCTCTGATTTGTTACAATTTTAAACCTTTAAAATTAGTAAATAAATGTAGCACATTACTTATAACATTAGTCTCATCACTTAAAAGCCAAGCGTAGCATTTAAGCAATACAAAATAACTTCAAATACAAGAGTTTAACATTTTAACTTTAAAAAGCTACATTGTGACTGAGCAGCATGTATCTCCGTCATCTGCCATAATTATTATTTAAATAATATTTATTTATTCTGAACAAACATAACAAATAATTCACTCCTACCACACGGAATGGCAGTGTGTAAATAGTTCAGAGTGCACCACCTGTAGGATTATAAAGTAACGGCCATGTTTTACCTCCTCAAACGCCTCCAAAGTCTCGAAACTCAACTTGACAGTGGGCGTGTGGGTTACGATTTTTGACTAATTTACGTGTAACTCGTAAGTTTTTTTTGAGACTTTTTGTGTACGTGTGTGTAATGAGTGGATTTAAGAGTAATTCGCTTTGAGAGTTTGGAGAGAAAGGCAGTTTGGAGGTGTTTAACGTACACGTTTTTCGATAACGAAACTCCACTTAGAGTTGCGCCACTTGGAAGCTTTTGTGCTCGGTACAGAATCATTTATATCTGTAGCTGATCAGTCGATCACCGGTCACGCCCAATCAAACTAGAAACCGGTTAATTGTGGCCACTGGCCGATCAACCGGTTCATCTCTGTTATAATTGAAAAAGTGTTTTTAGATATTATAATATTACACTGTGTTCCAAATTATTATGCAAATTGGATGTAAGTGTTATAAACATTAAATGTTTAGTTTTTAAATTAAACT
>JAQQZS010000011.1:23421350-23437485 GCA_030068045.1 Platyallabes tihoni
TGGTGTGTGGGTTGAATATGACGATGAAGTAAAAGTCTGGGTCAAATATGACCCCATGGGTGCTCCAGGGTTAAGGAGTTCCTGGGAGGCCAGTGATTCCGATCATGGCTCTGGTGTGTACTGAGAAAACTTTCTACCTTGATGGTATCCGAGCACTGGTGAAACACTGGGATTAAAGTGCATTAGTGTAGCAGGTGATTATATAAAGGTAGTTTAAAAAAAATAAAAAATTTATTCTCATAACTGTGGTCCAAGATTCAAAGTCAGAGTTTGATTTGAACGGCCTGGGTACGCTAAGCCGCGTCATCAGAATACTGTACGTGAAGAAAGAGGCTCCTTCAGTAAAAGGTCAGACTGAGACACAGCACGTCTCAGTGCTACAAATAAACGCAGAGGGTCATGCCAGGCCACGTTCCCCGAAACCACTCCATACGCCGGAGCTGTGAGCTCTGAGAGACTTGCCACGATGCGGCGGGACACAAAGATGCCTTTCTCAGACCTTTCTCTCTCTCTCTCTCGCAATGAGAGCTCGCTGAGTCAGAGTGTGCTCCGAGTGCTCTTAAAACACACACACACACACACACAGAGGGAACGTTGCAGAGGGTAAATTTGACTTGCATTAGTCACACACTACCTTCCCTGCCAAGTCACATCCTGCGACGATTCCAAGCCCTGCAGTCGCACGGACACTCGGAGAACTTTCACATTTCACATCTCAGCTAGAAGCATGTCAGGCTTTACGTTTTTAACATCTCTACTGATAGCTGCAGAGACAGATGTGCTACGTTCAGCAATCACATCAAAGTTGCTCAGAACCAAACAGGAAGTGGTTAAGCTCCCAGTTAGTGATTCAGACCCCCCCCCTCTTTATGTGTTATAACGTGTTAGCTAATGGTTTCCCCCATCTCGACTGCTCTCTTCCCCCTGGGTCTAATGGACCGCTCCGTCAGCTCATTACCCTGCCGGATAAAAGGCTTTATTTGTGGAGCCTGGGCACGTAAAGACACGCACACATACGGAGCCTGCTGAGACCCCGAGGGCCTCGTAGCAAAAGCAGACCCACAGCTTGGGCCCACGTGCTGGTCCTGGAGCCAGACGCCGTCTTACAGTTTTTCATTAGAACAGGCACCTGAGCCCCGAGCCGAGAAACGAACGACCCAGTCCTCTGAAGCGAAGACGTCGAGTGAAGTGGGGCGGGATGGAAACTCACCTGATGCCTTTGATCTGAGCGATGCTGTGGTGAGAGATTCTGGACAGCGCCGAGATCACCTGTGAAAACACGAGACGTTTGGGTTAGCGATGACGTGAGTCAGGGAGAAAACGCAGGAGTTGTAATTCCTCCCACACGAAAGCTGACCAATCAGGAGGCGACATTCAGCAGAACCGAGGTGTAATGAATCATATTAGAATATGACAAAAGCATACACTGCGTAGTGTTTCTCGACACGAATCTGTTTTCTCGCTCCAAGCTTCCTGCGCATTAGCAGCAGCTAACAGGGTTAAATCCACAGAGCGCCCGAACCCTGTTTAACGCCAGGCGTGAGTCACACGCGAGTGGGCTCGGCGGTTGGAGACACTACGGGCCTCCAGATGGTGTGATCAAGAGCTCTGGGAGTGCTTTGTCGATCCATAACACACTTACACACACACAATTATAAACATGTAATGCTGGAAAGGCTTTTGTCTTGCCTCATTACATGCTTACAGGAGTGTTAAACAGGCTGCCATGTTGGAACCAGTTGCCCATCAGCCTTAGCAAAGTGATTCCGTGTGTGTGTGTGTGTGTGTGTGTGTGCGCGCAACACGTTTGTCTTTTTAAGCAGGTGTGCATGTACCCTCTCAGCCTGGCGATATACACTGACTCCATTTCACATACATCGCTTTTTTTCATAACGTTCATACGATCTAAGGAGGCTGGCGCTTGAAGAAAAAAGATTTGTAATACAGTAAATCCTCAACATACGAATGTTCCATTCCGAGAGCTCATTCATAAGTTCAATTTGTCCAACAACCATCGTCTTGGTACAGGTAGTCCCCGACTTACAAACAAGTTCTGTTCCCAGATCACGTTCGTAAGTCCGATTTGTTCTTAAGTCCGATAAAGTGAGTTTTATATGCCTTTGACACGAATATACAATGTAAAGCATACCAATCCACTTGACTACATCTGTATTCTTTCTCCACGCTGCCATTATGTGGACAAAGACTGTAATCGCACCTACGGAAATGAATGAAACAGTGTTGTCTCTGCGTAAAAACAGTGTTGTCTCAGTGTTGTCTCTGCGTAAATCGCAAAGGGGAATCCCGGACGTCAGCTGTTTTCCACTGTATTGGACTGTGAACTCTGCTTTGTTGAGGATTTTTTCAGATTAGGATCATTCACCGTCAGGACGGCTTTACAGGACAGACATTTTCTATTATCGTGCTCCCGGACTGATTTATGTAAACCGGTGAGTCATTTCTCCCGCACCCCCACACACAAACACTTGCAATATACCCGACTTTAGGAATTTTATACATTCACTTACACTTACAAATATTGCATATAATTGTAAAAATTGGTATCTGGTGCATTGCAGTGTCTACTTTTTGTACAACAGACGTGAACGACTTCCGCGATTTGTTCGCATCTACGAATGTTCGTAGATCCCCGATCCGTTCGTATCTGCGAAAAGTCGTAACTAAGATGTTGGTAATTCAGAGACTACCTGTTCTGAAGTTTTTGTATATAGTTTATAATGTTTTGTCATTATCTTCAACAATCTTTGTAAGTAAAAAAGGTTTGCTGTCACTACTTTCAGTTTGCTACAGTATATTTTTATTTTTATTTGAAACACACGAACACAACTGCAGCCTGATCTATCCGCTGTGATAAAAGTGTTGGAGATGGATTTATAGCGTTTCGAAAAATCACACTAAATTCATGCTGACATAACTGAAACGATTTTAACAAACTATTTTGGCATTTCTGTTTTTTTTTCATTTTCATTTTTTAACACACTTGTGAATAATAATAATAAAAACATGCACAACATTTTCTCCATCAGATTTTAACACTACTTGCTTGTTTTTCTCAAAACCGCTAAAAGCTATTTGGCTGTCAAACCACTCAGATAAACTCATGATCCTACAGAGTTGTCTCTCTCTCTCTCTCTCTCTCTCTCTTTCAGCCTGTGTGTGTTTTTTTCATGAAGCCCAGCTGAGGATGAATGAAAGCTTTAGGATCAATAGCACTGCGTTACTCTGAACGCTTGCATTTATCACCCTCCTGTCTCGCCCCTTCATGCACCACCAGCTAATGGGTATAAATATTAATGGAGCCTCAGTGTGGTGACACCAGCGCTGCCCGGCTGAGTTATAGACCACCGATGCAGCTTTTCATCACTCTCTGTCTCTCTCTTTCTGTCTCTCTCACACACCTCCCTCTGCATGCAGTGTATCTCAGCTCACCCTTCCCTCTTTCTCAAACTATATCGTGCTCATCCTTCACTTTTTTCCTCCTTCCCCCCCCCCCTCATTCCTCAGTCATCACTCAGGTCAGGTTGGAACTGGTTTCCGTTCCGTCATTATCGATTTTCCTCTCATCTCAGTGATGCTCCCTGAGGAGCAGCCAGTCGCAGCCGGAAGGAAACGCATGGCCTCCGTCACCTCTCGCGCACAAAGCAGATCAAACACAATAACTGATTTAGAGAAAAAAACGGGAGAAAATATTACACTCCGAGGAGACACAGGTGATCCCCTGCATAAGACAACTGCAGGAGATGGAGTGTCTGAGGGGTAGAGGCAAGAAGCAAGAGCATGACAGTGGGTGTGTGTGTGAGAGAGAGAGAGGGAGAGAGAGAGAGAGAGAGAGAGAGAAACATACACATCATCTCCTGATGATGAATTAATCTAATATTAACAGGTAGGCACACAGTCAGGATGCAGTGAGAAGAGAAGAAAAGAGAAGAGAAGAGAAGAGAAAACTGAAAATAGGGGGAAAATGGAAAATGGAGAAATAAGACGAGAAGAAAGAGAAGTAAAATGTAACTAAAAGAAAGAGAAATAAGAAAAGTTAAATAAAAATGAAGTAAAATAGAAACATATGAGAAAAGAAGAAAGAGAAATGAAAAAGGAGAAAAAAGAATTGAAGAGAAACAAGTTACAGTAAAAGATAAGAAGATCGAAGAAGGATGGAAAAGTCAAAAAAGGAGAAAAGGAAAAAGAGATAAAAAAAAGAAAAAGTGAAGGAAAGAGAGGGAATGAAAAAGAGGATAGAAAAAAGATAGGAATAAGAAGAAACAGAAAGGTTGAGAGAAGCAATAAAAAGAAAAATTTGAAAAAACAAAAAGAGAAAAAGTAATTAGAGGAAAGAAAAATGAGAACTAGAAATGAAACAGATAAAAGAAAAAAGGAAGAAAAATAATATGAAAAAAAATAAGATGGAGAATAGTGAAAGAATCAAAGGAAAAAAGACAACAGAGAAAACAAAGAAGAAAAGAGAAGACACCAGACAAAAGTACACAGGATGAAACCAGGAAAAATAAAAATGAAGGAAAGTTAGGTACACAGTCAGGATGCAGTGAGAAGAGAAGAGAAGAGAGGGGGAAAATGGAAAAATAAAGGGGAAATATAAAGGAGAAATAAGACGGGAAGAAAGAGAAGTAAAATGTAACTAAAAGACAAAAGAAAGAGAAATAAGAAGGAAAGGAAAGAAAAAAGAAAAGTTAAAGAAAAAATCCTATTGGCCGAGGTGAGCACGAGCAGCGAGACGTCCCAGAGCGGGGAGCGAGTAAATGAGACGGAGTTAATAAGAGGACTCGGTGCTGGGAGACGTGAGAAACGTGAGAACAGATGGTCGTGTGAAGAGTCACATGGTCCCTAAATTCATTAATTATCCACCTGATGAGATGCCACCGAGTTGTAAACCAGCACAGAGGCTCTGTGAACTATCTTTGGCCAACCACACACACACACAAAATAATGACCTTGACGCGGGTGAAGTAGTGCTAACTCCCAGCACTCGTTTGTCAAGTGTGTGCTCTCCCGTGCAGCGCGGCTCCTCCTCTGATCAATATAGTAGCAGCGCTGGGGAAGCCCCAGATTTGGGTCAATGAGAAGCAGAGGCGTGGGGGGTGTTGGGGGTGCGGCGGGGTCAGTGGCGGGTCAGGGATAGAGAAACACTTAACCAGTTTAGATTGAATACTGAGGAGCGAGAGGTGGTGCTGCACACAGAGACTGGAGTGTATAGTGAGAAGAATCTACACACACACAACCTGTTCATCCGCTCACACACAAACTATAAAGAAATCTCCACTTAAAACCGTTGTGATAAACGTTCCCGACAAGCATACGCTGGAGTTTAGAACCGGCATCCTGACGTCACTTTGAATCAATCGAGCAGCTGCTCTGATTACAGAACTGACGACGTGGATTTATTCTCCCTGCTTCAAACTCAATACAGGTGTGTCATCAGGCACGGCAACCTGCTATAAGCTAATCACTAATGCTTAAGCTTTAAAGGAAACGATTTAGTCATGTTAAGCCACATTGCCATATTCCTGAACTGTTTGTGAGACGCTGTATTGAACTAGGAGAACTGCATTGTACAGGTAGTCCCCGACTTACAAACAAGTTCTGTTCCAGGAGCACGTTCACAAGTCCGATTTGTTCTTAAGTCCGACAGAGCCTTATATGCTTTTGACACAAATATACAATGTAAAGCATACCAATCCACTTGACTAAATCTCTGTCCCTTTTCCACACACTGCCATCATGTGGCCAAAAACTATAATTGCACCTATGGAAATGAATCTCACAGTCAAGTGTTGTCTCTGCGCCTTCAAATCACAAGGGGAATCCCGGATACCATTTTGTCTCAGAGCTGTTTTCCACTGTATTGGACTGTGAAATCTGTTTTGATGAGGATTTTCCTAAATTAGGATTATTTACCATCAGTGCGGTTTTACAGGACAGACATTTTCTATCATCGTGCTCCTGGACTGATTCATTGAAAGCGGCTCATTTCTCCTGCACCCCCAACACACACACATATATACAATAAACTGGACTTTAGACATTTTATACATTCACTTACACACTGATAATACTGTGTATAATTTGTCTATTTTCCATACAATACACGTGAGCTACTTTCGCGATTGACCCGGAAGTAGAACCACGGTCCGTTCGTATTTGCGGAAATTTGCAGATGTTCGTAAGTCGGGGACTACCCTGTGCGTAAAAAATTTAATTAAAGAAACAGCATTTTTTTTTTTTACTGCGACAGGCTGCAAAATGCCTAAAGTTACACTTAAAAAATGGGTTGTTTATGTAACAACCTCAGCAGCAACCTCATTTCCCCTCTCGTCTGTTCCAAACACTCAGCCTCACCAGTATACTAATCACCAGTCATCATTTGCACCCGTTTCTCACTGCTTCATGCTTTAAGTTAAAAAAATTTTTTATGCTTAAATGATTCATATGTCACTGTGTGGTTCAATAAACAAAAAAAATTTACATATAAATAATATGAAGAAGTGAGGCGGGGCCAAGACACCAAGACATTTTACTCTACAGTTCTGCTACAAACACTCCATCATGAACTGTCTACAATTTGTCATGAATTGTCAAGACTCGTTAAGAACTGTGACTGTTTCAGAGAACTGTGACTACATAAACTAGTCTTTAAAAGGGGAAGACTTTAACTGGTGCAAATATGAGAAAGCTGCATTTGAAGCCCTGAAACCGGAGAGACTCCACACCATGACAGACAATCTGAAATAGTAAAAACTGCATAAAATTTTAATCTTAATATAGCTGGAAAGGCGTCTCTAAATTCCACGTGACATAAACGTCTACCTGTCAGTTTTAAACAGGATATAAGACTTCCAGGCTCCAACACGGCCTCGTTCTTATTGCACGTTTATGAATCAGGGTTATGCGCCGTATCTCTAAGCGAGAGGTCATTTGGAGGTAACACGATTCCTTGTTGCCATTTTCCTGAGTGGAAAAAAAAGCATTAAAAATGAAAGTGCACCCTCAACATTTATTACCTTTCCATCTCCAGCCCTGAGGGTCAAACAAAGATGGAAGTGAGTCAATGATTTCCTTTTAAGAAAGAGCCCTGCACATCTCACGGTTAATCAAGAGGGTCGGGGCGGTGTGGTGAAGTCGGTTTTGAGATTTAATTGTAGATGTGATCAAATGATCAAATGTGTGGTAGGAGCAAATTATTTCCTAAGTTTATTTAGAATTGTAAGAAATTTTGGGGGAAAATGAATATAGAATCAGGGTATTTATAAAATAATGATGTAATTCCCATCCCTAATAAATACAGGAAGTCGATAGTAAATTATTTGGATAATTATTTACCATACATATGTTTGGACCACCATCACACCCCTGTGTGGCTCGTCCGCAAACTGAATGACACACACGTCTTTGTATGGTCTTGGTGTTCAATTCTCTTTCCACTGGAACTAAACCTGTAGAAGCCTGAACCTGCCAAGAGAACACAGCAACTTCATTAAGTCATGCTTTTTTTCACAAGGTTGACGTGACAGAATAGGAGTGAAGTTAAATCAACCTTGCTGAACTCCTCTGAGACGAGCTGGACCACTGACTGCACTCGACATCAGTGCCTGACCTCACTGACGCCCTCGTCATGCTCCGAAATCTAGTGGGAAGCCTTCTCAGAAAAGTGGAGTGGACGATTTTAGCCTCAACCTAAGCAGAACCACCACTACCACGGCTTGATTTTCACCCTTAATCTAGTCGTAGCCGGTTCCCATCCCGCACATCTCTGGCACTCAAAGAGCCGTCAAGGCAACTAGTACCATGTGGGAAGGAGAAGGAGAACTAGTACCACTGGGGAACGGCAAACTCGGAGGTCACGAAGCGCTGTCCCCTTTGTGCCAGCTCACAGATGCCCATGATTAGCCAGTGTCGCTGTGATTGATGAGAGAGTGCAAGTGTGACCCCCCAAGACAGCAGGAGCAATCTGTTCTGAATGGCCGTCGCATCTCCTGGGAATCAAAACTCATGATCTGTGTGGGTGATAGAGGGAATACTTCACCGCTGCGCCAGTCAGGAGGCTAGCGGAGGTTACGGAATGTTGAGTAAGCACATGTGGACGTGATGGTGACGAGGAGATGAAGAATGATGCAAGAAGACTTGTAAAGTGAGCAATGCCAAGAGTCATGACTGCTTAGTATATTAAAAGTTGGCATATTATTAATAAGACATAATCACATGAGTCATAGTGCATTTCCAAGAACAATACATATACATACGCATAAAAAAAAATACTGAAGCTGAATAAACGGTTCTCACCGTGTGTGGCTTTTTATAAAAGTGTCAAACTCGAACACTCGCCATAACGAGGCCAAACTTCCATCTGAAAGCTATTACATAATTATACCTCGGCTCGCTTCAGCTCCGCTTCCCAAGTTCCACAAAAACAAGGTTGTGTTCACCGTCGGCCACTGGCATTCTCACACTGTTTGCTTGTCACTTACCTGAATCGTTGTTTTAAAAAACAACGTAGCGTACCGCTGCTGACTCAGATGTCTGTGCAACACTTAAAGCTGCAGTATTGTGCAATGAAACATATAAACACACCTATTACCGACTCGGTGTCGGTTATAAATATAAATGTGTGTGTGGCGCTTCGGCCGAAGGGGGGGAAAAAACACTCAAGAAAATAAAGAAAATAAAATGCATGAAATAGATTCGAGGTATTTTAGTGACGTGTAATCTGAGCAACAGGAGGTGGCTTTCGGTAAGCTGCCAAAGTGAACGGATTGTGGTCAATGCGGTGGAAAAAGCCGGTGGATTTTTAGATGAATATACCAGAAGATGGATGGCTTTGGTCTTTTAAGCCGCTATAATCCTTATGGAAATATGATAATGTAGGTTTTTGTGGCAGAATACAGTAATATATGAGGAACTACAATTCAAACCGGGACTTGTGATGAAATTTCTGGTGAATGAAGGTGTAAAAGCGATTGACATTTACTGAAGATTTCAAGTGCAGTACGGTGATGAGACTCTTAGCCGTTGTGAAACATTCGAACGGTGCAAACGATTTAAAGAAAGCCGTACGTCCGTGAATGGCGATCCCAGTCGAGGTGGCTCAGAGCTCGCTCCTGTCGTTCCCGTCAATGTCCCGCAAGTGGAACGCATGATCCTTAAAAAGTGATGGATATCTTGTGGACCTTCGGAATACAAATGTCCCGGATTGGGAATTTTTGCCCTGCGATCCAAAATTTTGCTTTCGGAATACGTGCGATCGAGCCAGTCACGCGTTCTTCCGGGTTTGGCGCACCTCAGTTACCCGCCGGCAGAGGTGGAAAGTAATGAATTACATTTACTCGCATTAGTGTAATTGAGTAGATTTTTTGTGTACTTCTACTTTTTAAAGTAGTTTTTAAAATCTGTAATTTGATGAGATGCCAGTGATGCAGACACAGCTGAAAGTGAAATGCCAACAAATTCTTATGAAGCAAACCCCTGGTCATATTTAAGCGACCACTTTGATTTCAAGCACAACAAAGGGAACAGATTTATTATGCGAGGGTGTTCCATCCCCCATCCCACCCCCGCTGTTAAAAAAAAATAAAAAAAAATAAAAAAAAAGTAGATTTTTATAAGGGTAACTTTACTTGTTCTTCAGTAAAAGTTCACTGAAATAACAGTACTTTTACTTATGTACAAAATTTATTACTCTTTCCACCTCTGGCAACTTGATATACCGAACTCAAAAACAGACACTGGAATACACAAAAAAAAATGACTATTTACAACTATAAACACAATGTTATGGTGTGCATGTGAATGGATGTACTGTATAGTCCTAAGTCCACTATACTGTGTGAGTGTTTGCTTGTGTGTGTGTGAAGTGGGTGTGTGGGAGTATTGTATCGGCCTCACCGGCTTTATAAGTCAATCCGGGAACACGATGATGAAAAAAAAAAATAGCAGTCCTGTGATACCGTCCCAGTGGTGAGTAATCCAATTTTGATGTATCCACAGAGAGACAGACAGGATTCACAATCTTCTGCAGTGCTTGGAAATAAAAGAAAAAAGTGGCGTCCGGTCGAATGCGTGTAAACAATGGAGCGCGTCTTCCCTTTAAAAATGGTCCGCTGACCCTCTTGCGTAACCCGGATTCCCCTCGTGATTTGGACAAAGTCTGACGAGAGTTAACGTCCATTTATTTCATATTTCACGGATTATCCGCGTTATCTGCATGTACAGTATTTCCAATGGGAAAATGCATTTCGCAATACGAAATGTCGACTTGCCTCTGGAAGCCGCCACATAGAGTCATTTCTACACGTTTGGGTCTACACGTTGATAAAACTTTCTATCTTGATGGTGTCCAAGCACTAGTGAAACGCTGGGATAAGTGCATTATTGTATCAGGGGATTACAGCATATAGAGAAACAAAGGAAGTTTTTACTTTCATAACTGTGTTCTGTCATTCTGCGCAATCAAAAAGTCCCTCGTAGAAGCGTCTGGCTCTACATAAATGTTTGCTTCCTGGCACAACTCCAGAGTAGCCACCTCATTATTCATCTCTGACAATCTGTTTTATGGTTTAAATCTAATAATGTGATATATGAAATATTCAATTAGCCCACCCTGCTTTTGATTAACATTATTTCCCAAAAGCGCAATCATTATCTCATCTTTTATGGTGCCGAGAGTTCCGAATCAGCCCTGTACTGCGATCTGGGTAGCTCGCAAGAATCATAGTTGATCTAATTGAGTCGTAAATTAGTATTTCTTTTCGAGCCATAAAAATGATAACTGACCAAATAACGCCGTGCGCCTTCTGCCAAACATTCCCCATTACTCCACGCAAGTGCTTGTTGATGTTAATTTGTTGCAGCAGGCTGTGGACACACGAGAGACAAGAATAGACCTTCCTCAGCTGAGCAACGTGTTCGGCCTGGGCTGTACCGCTTTACGAATTGAGCAGGACCTGACTCTCTTTTTTTGGTCGTTTTTTTTTTTTTATTTTATTTTTGCTTAGACTTCTAATTGAATTAGATCATAAATGATCACTCGTCTTCAAGCTGTAAGGTTTACAAAAGAGAAAACGATGGCGACGCTGAACCCAGATTCCCGATACCGCCGTCAGGAGCAGATGTTGTAGCCTCGCACCATGTGTACATCGTTGCTAATTTGTTGCAGCAGCTTTTTACGCAAACTGAGTCTACGCACAAAGAGACACACGGGCCGTGCTTATGAAAGCAAACGACGTAACGTGAACATATTGGTTATGTGGGTGTGGGAGTGTTAAAATGTGTGTGTGTGTGTGTGTGTGTGTGTGTGTGTGTGTGTGTGTGTAAGAGTTGATTCTGCTTTTGGCAGGCAGTGGAATGGCTAGCAGATGCAGTGGGAGGATGCACTGGCTGTGTTTGTAGGAATATTTTTAAAAAGAAAATATATATTCAAAAAATGTGTCGGGATTGTACGCGGATGATACTCATTCGAGCTGTGCCTTTACTTTTATTCATGTTTTGTGGAAGCACTGCAAGGAAGTAGGGGTCCTTTTATTTTTTATTTATTATTTTTTTTACAAGCTGACTAACCTGCAGAACTTCGGTCCCGAGTGAAAGGATTTCCCTAATCGCTAAGTCATGTTCCTGTGCTGTTGTTCTTATCAACCCGGTGCATGTGAGTCTGACCATAAAGACGACATATAGGATTAGAGGGATAATCCAGAAAAGCAATGGAGGTCTGCATCTCTCTGCAGAAGAAGATAAGAGTGACGGAAAAAAAAGAGATGAGCGGCGAGAGTACGGGTCTGCACCAGGACACATAGAGACCATACTTCAAGCTGAGACTGGAAATCGTCTGAGCCTCGTTCTTCTCTCTGCGCTCATCCAGTGAAAACATACGAGACAGGATGACGAATTCAAACTCCATGGACGTGAACGAGATACGAGAATACTCTTACAGTATATTCTTTCCATGCTGTCTCACTTGGGCCAAATTCTTAGGGCTGTGCTTAACAACTCTCAGCATGATGGAGTGTGAGGTGTGAATAGTGAGCCAGATCAAAGGGTCAAGCCTCAAGTGCTACAAAATGAATATAAATCAAGAAAAAACATATTAAACAAGATGAACATTTCATCATCATTAAGATGAGTGTTTGATCTAGATTTTTATTTTATTTTTTTTTTAAAGAAAATACATCTTCACCCAACAAAAGAGGTGACTAATCCTCAGGATTATTGGTGGACCTGGTTCGGTTACTGGAAGTGCTCAGAGCGGGATATCCTGATCAGTCAGTGCTAAAGAATTTAGAGATTTAAAAGCAGAACACGATAGGCAATAGTATTATACCTTAATAAGCAACTAAGTGACTTAGAGGTTTTAAGAGCTTGGATGCTGTTTGCTTACAAACCAAAACAATGCAGCATTTTAATGCCCAAACTTTTGTTAATCATCCAGAAACCGCTGGTGCATGGTTCCTCTGGCAGCTTCTCACAAACTCACTCAGGACAATGACATGACATTGTTCGTCTGACTAAAACCAGACTTTTAAAAATACATGTGAACATGTTGGTCCAACTAGAATCAAACTTCTGAAAGTTAGACTAGCGCACGCAGATGATGTGGTTTGAGTCGAGCTACTCCTGCGTGTATAAATCAGATACAGGCGCTCCGCACATGCTCCACAGTTCCCAAAGAAAGTCGGATAAAGTGCGTAACCACGGACGAAGCTGCTAACAATATGGCGGTGTCGTCTGCCGTCGAAGAGCAACATACCCACAAGTGATTTGTATAGAAAGTAAAGTAACTCGGCTTGCCACCAGGCTGCCTCTAGCTAACTTTGTCTTGGTCTGTGATACTGTATAATAAAAGGTCAACCAGGAATGTAATGCTAACAAGCTGAAAGACGACAACGCCACCCATAGTAGCGGAATCGGACATACTGTACTGTACTTCAGCCAATAAATCAGTTCCCCTGCTGTGTTCGTATACCGAGACGAGGACGACGTCCAGTTGAGTTATAAAAAGTACCAGTCAAAAGTTCAGACACACCTTCTAATTTGATGTTTGTTTGTTTTTTATGTTGATTTATTTTCTACATTCAAGAACAATACTGGAGATTCCAAAACTATCCATAATGGAATTATGGAATTCAGAAACAACGCCACCAACCACAGTCAGCTGTTATTTTAAGACATGGAGGTCAGCTGTTCTGGAACAGATTTCGTTAGGAACAGTATTGTTAAGTGCTTTTGCAAAACCCATCAAGCTCCATGATGAAACTGTCTCTCATGAAGACCTTCCCAGGAAAGCGAGACCAATAGTTACCTCTGCTGCAGAGGACTTGTTCATTTAAAGTTACCAAAGTTTGATCATTTTAGTGACTCGGTTCTTTGAATGTCAAAATGAACGAATGCTTTTTTAATCATTTAGCTCATTTCCTTCTTCTGTTCAGAAATAAAATAAAATAAATTTTATTAAATTTTTATTACATATGTTACATTTTCAATAAACACCCACCCAACACGTCTACATACAAAAAAATTTGGCTAAAGTTCTAGTAATGTATTATGATAAACAGAATGAGCAGCTCACCTCTCATATCTCCTGGTCTGAGTCGTTCGTTCTTTCGTCACGTGACGCTATGCGGTGCATTAAACCGGAAACAGAATTGAGCGGTTCTTCTTATTGGTCTTCTAGTCTGAGTCGTTCGTTCTTTTAAATCTATCACACTGCATAGAGTCTACGGGCGTCACGTGACACCAGAACTAAAGACTCGAGAGGTAACTACTCATTTCTGTTTCCTGTACATAACCTACAGAGGTTTTGCGATGCTTTGCGCGTGAGCTGAGACTACTGGTTCTTCTGAATCACATTAAAGACCCATCACTAGCAGAAATCAACAATTAACAAACAGCACCTCGGATTAGAGCCGTTATGAAGGCTTTACAGAGCAGAAGTAGCAGACACATCTCATTATCAACTTTTCAAACGAGATTATTGCATATTTGTAACGCCTTCAGTATTGTTTTACTGTGTAGACAGAAATAAAAATCAGGAACGATCATGGAGTTAGAAGGTGTGTCCAAACTTGACTGGTAACCTGAATGAGAGAGACAACAGACGGAGATCTGACCAGACAGTAAAAGACTGGAGTTCTTCAGTGCAAAGCCTGCTGAGACTCAGCTCCATTACATATCCATGATATTCTCGCTGTTCTTCATATACTGTATTAGCACATGCTGAGGCGATGATTGTACTTTATGCCCTTTTTTAATACCAAATCATCATTAGATTCAATTTGTCTTCGTATGAGCAATTAATATTAATCTTAAGAGTCTTTCATCTGCTAGAAAGACCACATAGCAGAACACTTATTGGTCCCATCTAAGTGCAGTTACCGTTAATCTCCATAAAACGTGGGGGTATTACAAAATAATTACGTTAGCTGTGCCGCAGTTTCGCAGCGCAGGGCCGCGTGCGAGGATTTTCACGGCGCTCACAGAAGATAAAAGCTATAAATTCTGTTGCTCTATTTGATTTTCTCATGCCTTCGTTGTGCGAGTTATAAACACTGTGTGTGTGTGTGTGTGTGTGTGTGTGTGTGTGTGTGTGTGTGTTTGTGTGTGTAGCATGGGCCAGATGATGCCCTGCAGGAGGTCTCAGTGCCAACTATTAAAGTCACCACAGGACAAAGGGCCTCCATTAGGAGCGCCCCGTCACCTAGTCGCCATGGAAACCACCCAGCTGATGGACACCAATGATAGGAGTCACATGACCCAATCAATCACTGGAAGAGAAACAGAAAGGGATTATTTAGAGAGGGACATAAAGAAGTGATAAGTGCTGAAGGTCTGATTAATACACTAATGTTTCAGCTGATTCGATCTCGACATCATTACTGAGACTCAAATAAAATTTTTTATAAATAAATAATTGAAGTGATTTTCTAAGGAAACAGATGGTTGGTGTTTTACAGACCATGTTCAGGCAAATTTTGCTTTCTTGAATTTGCGTTTATTTTGTACGTCTGTGTATTTGTTTCATGCAGGGGCATTCAAGTCAAACCAGGACTTTTGATGTAAGTGATGGTGTGTACAGGGATCAGGCGTTCCACTCGCTGAATGAATCTTTAAAACGTTCGCACCATTCAAACGTTTCATTGTCTCATCACCATACTGTGCTTGAAGTCTTCTGTAAATGTCAATCACTTTTTTGTACGCCTTCATTCATGAGAAATTTCATTACTAGTCCCGGACTGAAATCGAATTTAAGGCTGCTTATAATTAAAATTATAGAAGAAGAAGAAATTAAACTCCATTTTAGGGCTGAAACGATTCCTCGAGTAACTCGAGTAATTCGATTACAAAAAACAATCGAGGCAAAATCTTCTGCCTCAAAGCTTCTTTTAATAAATTTTAAAAGCTTGCGTTAAGTTTTTGCGCAATTATTTGTTTGGCGTGACACAGCACGCTTCCGCTGTGAAAAGAAACCAGGAAGAAAAAACGACAGAAATTGTCAGTAAAGGCTTATATTATGCCTGAGCTGTAAATTTAGAAACTTTTAGTTCTGAAACTTAATTTGCACAACTTAGTGTTTTTGTATAATTATTTATTTTAATGTGTGTGTTATGCACTAAAATGCCCCCCTGCCACGGATTTGCCCCCCCTACATAATCTCTATCAAATATATTAGGACACCACAATCAAAAATTCATATTATTATCAAAAATATATTATTATTATCAATATATATTATTACTATTATAATTAACCCTAGGCACGTAACAAATGAATACACAAAAATTAAGACACGTAATACAAATTCTCATGTTTATTTTGTGGCACATTTATTTTGCAAGGGTTTGTTATGAAATACAAAAATGTTTACAATAAATAAATATTGTTTATGATGAAAAATTACACGAAACGATTTTTATTATAAAATAAGCAATATAAAAATATTAGGGCCGGGACTTTAATTTTTTAACGCATTTTAATCGGACTTATTTTTGCACCGCGGAACATTTCTCACTGGATGAGTTTTGGCGGACCGATTATACTGGAGGACCAACTAGCGTTCAGACAAAAACAAACCACAGTGAACATGGACAAAGAAGCTGATGAGACCGCTTTGGTTGGCCCT
>JAQQZS010000011.1:23443308-23455121 GCA_030068045.1 Platyallabes tihoni
TCGCGGTCTGATCAGCCGTGGCTGGGTCGCCTGAGCGAGGGTGTCTGATGTTGAAAGACCCGAAACGCCCGAGGACCCTAGGTTACATCACTGATGATGTGTTCAGGTGCATCTGAAGATGTTTTAAGAACTCAGGTCACAAAAAAATAAAAATATAAAAACAAATCAATGCACACTGCTCTTCTTTTATTCAAATCAGTGCCGCGCTAACGTAATTGCCAAGACAGACTTTCATCGGACTGGAGCGCTGTATTTTTTTAATAATTGTTTTGGTTGCACTGAGAGCTGCATAAGATCTCTTGCATAAACTTGTACTGGTCGAAATCTTCTTATATTAGATAGGCTCTTCATCTGCAGATTTTCCTGTGCATGCCATTTACTGAAAAAGCACTGCTTGATATCACAACAAAGGAAACAATCGAATGCCTAACATTTCACATTTCACAAATCTGTGTGCAAAAAGTGATGGATAAAATTGCACAGTCCACCCTTAGAGATAGCAGAATCTGTCCTAGGAATGTAATATTCTAAATGCTTTCTTTTACACTTGAACCAGAGGGACCGGATATACTTTTATTCATTATACATCCATTTTTGCTCACACCGCAGTTACAAATGAACTGATGTGACACGTTCTCACCTGCACAGCAGCGACCGGGGAGACGGTAGCCTCGAACTGAAAGACACAAGTTTTAATATAACCGGAGTGCGGATCATTTTTGACTCTCGTAGAATTAAACTCTCCAATCTTCATGTATTCACAGTTCTAGTCTAGAAACTCCCAAATAAAAACCTGCAACATCTCATGTAAACCTGCAGATGACTAGGGTTTAGTCAAGATTTAACACAAATGCTTAAACATCTTTGTTCCTTAAACGCCAGGCTCTCTCTCAGCGCTCGTGTTCGGGACAGCGGCCTTTGTCATTTAACTGGGTTAATCTCTGAAAGCACTGATGCAATGCAGCTTGACAGGTGCATTTAATAGCAGTGTGATAGCTTCTTTCGGTCCAGAGGAAACACACAGGACACTACACACTCACACACACTACAGTAACATTCTGTACGGTATATCCAACACCCTGACACTATAAACGCGGCTCCTATATCCTACATGTGACATACTCGCGACGTCAAGGCCATACTGTATCCTGAGGTTGTTGCCAGGGCTGCTGGCATTGTTTGTTTTGTGAGTGGAGCCCTCAGAGCTACAGTAGGGCTTCGCGTCGCTGTCAGAATATGTTAACGGCGTTTGACATGCATGCCTAGCTTTCACGTGTCAGGGCGCTTTTGCTCATCAGTCCGATGAGCGAGGAGAGCGATGTCATTACAGGGTCCACAATATTAGACTTCCAAATAAATGAATTAAATCAATCTCATAACAAAAGATCAGCGCCTATTACATGGAAAACAAAATAATCCACCAAGCCACAAGTCCCTACAGACTCCGAAACCTCACAACATATCGTCCGTCCCACAACAAAGACACCTCAGATGCCAATCTTGTACGAGATTTGAAGACGTGCCAGGTAGACAGATAACTCCAAGTCTGGTATTTCCAGCAGAGGTCATTCAGGTTCATTATGTCAGCTGCCGATCATTGCAAACTGCCCGATTGGCTCCGGAGTGCCGTTCGCCATCTGTGCATCCGAACCGTCTCTGTATCATACGTATCCCGCCGAGATCCCGTCTAACTCCAACTCGAGCGGTGAGCCGCTGAGGCGTGTAACACACTCTGATTGAGAGAAAACAACCGAAAAGCCAAAAGAACCAGTGAGAACCGGGGGGAGAACATTTTAATTCCGTGCCAACCCAATTTCTGGGTTTGTCAGCGCTAGCTGAGCCGGCGTGTCTCGGGATTAAGATTGCTGGCTATACAAAATCAAGACCAGAAAAACAATCACCAGAGCGGTGCCCTTTCTGAGCAGCAGGCAGACTGTGTGTTTATGATCTTTATGTTTTGCTCTCAGCTAAAGCCTGGGCTGTGACGCAGTTCCTGTTTGATCAATCCAAGGCTCTCGGGGGTCCTGAAACAAACACGCTCGTGGATGGGGAGTTGAAAAATGCACCAATCGCGGCAACTTAGCAAAGGGAGCCGACTGCAAAGCCACGGAGGTGGGATAAATTGTGTAGGGGACCCGAGGTGTAGACGCAAAAAAAGGAAATAACTAGAGCAAACAAAGCTTCGTGGACGGTTCTGGAATTGAGAATGCTGGATGATAAAATTTGTTGTAAATCTAAATTACTGTCGTTCCCTCTTGCCAAACCACAATTTTTACTTTATTACATACATTAATTACCGAACCCCCGTTTTGGACTATTTTTGGCACATGAAGTGACCCGACTAGCCAAATTAAACCCCAAGAATTGAGCCAACATGTTACAGCGTCCTCGCATCTATTCACAAATAAGCACTTACATCAGAGTTTATTGTGACCTAAACATATGATGAATCATGTGTCATATCTGGCACACCGTATTTTCTGGGGTATAAAGTGCACTCCACCTAAATGTTGCTTGTGTAAGAGGGGAAAAAAAAAACTTTTTTCCTAATAAATGACATAATGCTGCGCAGGAATTTTGTCCTGTCAGTCCCGCAAAAGTTCAGCGCTCTATAGTCTCCTGATTTCAGTGCCTCTTCATGTTAGCTTTAACTGAAAAAAGCTATTGCAAACAAGTGACTTCCAGTCCAGGAATCCTGCATTTACACTAACGAGTGACAAACTGACACGCACCCGTTCATTTTATTTGCTCGTGCCTGAAAACAAAGTGGTGATTTTTTTTTTAATAATCTCAGCAAAGAAAGCACATCGAATGGCATGAAAATACAGAGATTTAAAGCTCTATATGTGTGCAGTACTGTACATGGGCGCTTGTTTGCCCTCACACACTCTTTAATACCGAGAAAGTGCTGTCCAAACAGGAGCGTTCGACATCCATCAGCGGAGGCCCCCAGTGGAGTCAGGAGCCAACTGAGGCATTGATTTCCCCTGTCTGAAATCAGCCTACCTTCCTGTTGTTTGGAGACTTTGCATTAGTGGGAAGGAGAAATAAGTTGTTGAATGCCACTCAATGATGAGGAGAAAGAGAGAGAGAGAGAGAGAGAAGCCATTAAGGCAATGTTTTTCTCGCTTCTGTTGTTGTTCAACTTTTACTGCTGCATTGGGCTCGACAGCTCAGGTTATCTATCTGGCCCACAATACACCTCTTTTTTACCAACCTTTTTACTTTATCTCTTCTACCTTTCTCGGAAATATTATGATTTCGACTAAAACTAATAACTAAATACGATTCTTAAGTAGAGCATACAGATGCCTCACTTTTCCTGAACAAAACGGTGAAAACGACTCGTTTCGGATCCTGAGATATGGAGAATCATCAATTCTGGAGGAGGCGTGGTTTAGCCTGGACGTCTTAGCAACGTCTCTCTCTGCACCGCTGACTCTTGCATAGACTTCAATAGGAAAGTGACTGTGCTGATTCTCAGACTGATATCTTGGGAACAATTGGTGATAGAGCGTTCGTTTTTGTTTGTTAGAGCAGTCCAGAGACCCGGCTGAGTTTTGCGGTGGTGTGTGCGAAATTCAAAATTGTGCTTCACCTTGTCCACACTCTAGAATCCTTCTGGTTTTAAATTTTCTTTGCATGTTTGGCAAAAAGAGGTTAATTATATCGGTATGACTTACATTCATCAACTAAGTTTTGAGGATCTAATAAGAGCAATAATAACAGGGAGGTAAAAAAAAAAAAAAACTAGCAGGAAAAAATCATAGTAAAAATGGCTTTCCCATTAGATATTGAACTGGCGAAGGCGCGGACATGAAGCGCCACTAACAATAATACAATATACAATATTCTGATATTGTTTACATTTCATTTCACCAAAATAGAAAAGAATGAGGCAGAGGAATAGAAAAGAGCAAAGGGTAAGAGCAAGAGAGCTAGATAGAGAGAGAGAGAGAGAGAGAGAGAGAGAGAGAGAGAGAGAGAGTCACAGTTATAGAGGACAGCAGATGAGCCCGAACCTAAAAGCAATACTAGAGTTTCCAGATCAGTGACCTACATGCTACATAAATGATTTTTTTTCCATTTTCTCTCACACTGTTGTTTTTAACAAAAAAAAAAAAATCTAATAATTCTGCTTGTTTTTCATACAGCTGTGGAAATTGAACTCCACATCAGGCTACTCAAAGAAATGGGATTTTATTTATTTATTTTTTTAAACCAAGATGTGACAAAGGACGAGAGACTCCTGCACGTCTGTCTTATTTAAGCATGTGGCAGCACATTCAACAAGCTGATCGAACGGCTCTCAGCTCCTCACATCACCGCTGCAGCTGAGGACCGGACTTCAGCTCTTACAGCGGCACGCCAGATCGAGATTTGCATTTGCAGCATTTGTTTAATATTTAATTTTGAGGAACTTATCAATAAGTCTATAATATTGATATCATAAATATTATAAGAATACAGTTTTTCTGCAATATCTTGTATCATCAGTACTTTTTTTTTTAGACTGTGATACAATTCTAAACAAACTTGGCAAATAATTTGCTTGTACCACATGGGACGCTGTTCTCCCCGTCAAGGTGCGAACAGTCTAAAGTGCACCACCTGTAGGATCATAGAGGGAAGGCAACATTTTACCATCTCAAATGCAAACATATAATAATTTAAACATAATAATAATAATAATAATAATAATCGTTTTTGGAGTCAGTGTGGTGATACTTGAAATGCCACACAAAGATTTTTTTCCCACACATTTCTATATTTTATACTTATATACTTATAAAGATATTCATTCATCTTCTAAACCACTTATCCTGTACAGGGTTGCGGGGGGGCCTGGAGCCAAAAGGCGGAGTACACCCTAGACAGGGTGCCAGTAAATCGCAGGGCACACACATACACAAACTACAGTATGGGCAGATTAGGAACACCTACTGTATTGACCTAATCTGTATGTCTTTGGATTGTGGAAGGAAACCGGAGTCCCTGGAGGAAACCCACCAAGCACGGGGGGACCATGCAAACTACATGCACACAGACTCGAGGTGCGACGCTGCAGTGCTAACCACTACACCACCTAAACACCTACAAAGATATACACTTAGACAATAAATATTTATGAACTTTATTTATTTATTGGCAGTTAATTAGCGAAACTATAGATGTATTTCATGATGCGTAAACTGTATGTATTATGTATTTCAAATTCAAGTTTTAATTGTCACAGTCATACACAGTACGATATGCAGTGAAATGCTTATACGGTGACCTTAAAAAAAATGCTTATACGGTGACCTTATAAAAAAGAAAAAGAAAAAAAGATTATCAATCAGAAATAAAATTATGGAATAAAATAAGAAATAAAAAAAAATTTGCTATAGAAAATATAGCTTTAGAAGATAATATAAAAATATAAAATATATTTTAAAAAACTTAGCTATAAGCTAAGTTTTATATTTCTGTCAAATCACTCATCCCTAATGATTAACATTGCCTAAAGAACATGACACTACTAGTAACATCCCGTATAATTTGCTACTGTTTGCTGCTTTAGTTCCTAGAATTAAACAAAAGGAACATTAAAAAATAAATAAATAAATAAATAAAACTTCAGTTTATTCGTAAAACCATTCTGTTTGAAAAAGTCTTCTGGTACGTAACAAATGAAATCACTCTTGCATTAAGAGAAATGAGTAAAACACCTCCCTTTCCATCAACAAAACTACAAACTGCTCCAGAAATCAATAGGAGGAAGAGACAAACTTCCAAACTGCAGCTTCGCTACCGGCGCTGCTTTCTAACGTTTTCACCACACCGATGCACTTCTGCTTCCTGTTTTATAAAAACCCATAGCCTCAAGCTCGGAGAGAAAATGAAAACTTCTGCGCTACTCCATCATTTGCGGTTGGTGCCTTCTTCCTCCCATCTGCCCTCACCTCGTGGTGCTTCACTTTTATGTTCGTTTTATGTCTCCTCATGTCATTTCCTCTGACATTACCTTCACACCAGGTCTACACACACATACACACACACATGCACACAATCCTTCACCCTCCACTTGCTTGTTCTCAGGTTTGCCTGCGGCTCACAGCAGCTCTAATGAACGGACAGACTTAAGCAGATTGCGCGGTGAGCGTAATTAACGGCGACGGCCTGTTCAGAAACGGCACCACGGAGCCAAAAGTACTTCGGCCTGATTCGGACGTATAGCTTTTCTTTTCTTCTTTGCTTTTTTCTCTTCTCTCAGAACTGTTCTCCGGGTCAGAACCACATATTCAAAGAAGATTACAGAGACGGAAAGTTTAATCTCGGAGCGACACGCCCATGTGTCAGATAATGACTTCCTCTCTACAAAGTCACCTACTTTACTACGCTGTTAATCTTTTGTAGGCGCTTTAATAAACCCATGAGGTCATTTCGTCGTTCTTCGTCTCCATCGATCCTAAAAAGTTAACGGACTCAAATTCCCTCAGTAAATTAATATCTCTGATGCAGAAGGAGGAACGTCGTTATATATTTCAAGAGACTTCTGAGACCTTTATTTGCCAAAATGGATGAATGGACTTTCACCAGGAAACTATTTCTGCTCAGAAAAAAAAATGGACTCGTCAAATAGCACTTTTATTAAAATGTGATAGAGCAGAACTAGACTGGACACGGGCAGTTATCACAGCAGATAACGAGTTTATTCGTAAAACCGTCGCCGTCCTGTCACTCTGCACTAATTCTCAAATCAAATATGCTGCATGATTCAAGCAACCTGCTAAATCTCATCACGCGCCAACTCACGCTGCCTAATGCTGCCAAGTTTTGCATAATGTATATATACATCATAAACGCATTATTTCCTAATGATAAGAAACATAGTCGGTAAATTAAAAAGGAGCTCAGTTCATATGGTACGAGACAATACGAATTAATTTTTTTAATTCTTCCGAGCAGAATAAACTTCAACGGCAAATTAGACTTCGTGGCCAAAAGTTTGTGGACGCCTGACCATCACACTTGTTTGCTCAACATTCCAGTACAGATTTAGTCCTCCTTTGTGACTATAAACCTTATTCAGACTGCAGGCAAACCTGATTTGTTTCAATCTTTGGGATTGACTGTCCACACTGTGATTTGAAAATGATCAGATCTGATTCGTCTCCATTCAGACTGGCAGCACAAATCAGGAACGTTCTCGCCTATCCGCACTGGTTGCCGTGGAAACGACGCCGGAGGCCCGCATGCAGCATGATATTTCCTCATACATCACCTTGTTTCTGTAGACTCCCTCTAGCTTCGTGTGCACTGATGCGTCCCCTAGACTGCCATCAGACATTTCACTTCATCCTCTGTCCAGGGACTACTGTTCCCCGTTTCCATACTGCGCATGGAAAAATCAAGGGGGGCGGCTTTTGAAGCTAGTACTTTTGTGTTAATAGGGACCACCTAAAGCACAGCAACTCAACTTTATACAAAATTACATCTTTTTAAAAATGATTTTCATCTTCATTTCCTCAGTCCTCCTCACTCATTTGTCAACCACGGATTCATGTCCCATACCGTCCTCATCGTGTGGACATGAAATTCCACATCTCGGGATCTGGTTTAAAACGGATCTGCAAAAATCTGATCCAATATGTTTTTTTTTTTTAATGGAAGAATAACAGTGCCAAAGAAAAATAACATGTTGAATTACATGAACTGAACAAAAACTTTCAGAAATCAGAAATCCACTGCTCTCCTGTACAGTATATCCAGGATGTGAAGACCTGAATTCTTTTCTTCTGAGTTTTAATACCTGAATTTTGTCGACCTGGATTTTAACACTCGAATTTTTTCCATCGAAATTGTGAGGTTGAAAAATTAATGAAGGCAGTATTTTTAATACTGCTGTTTTTAGTATTGTAAATGCTGTAAGGATTTTTTTTATTCAAATCAAATTGCAATGCAGAAAAACATTTATTGCAGCAAGTTCTTGTTCAGTTCATGTAATTCAACATGCAATTTTGTACTATTTTGTATATAACATATTATAGCACATTCACTGCACAATGTTGGGCAGCTATACTGTACATTATTTTATATCACTATATGTACCATATCTCTATTACCAAATGCATCTTCTTCTTGTATAACACATTGTTATTTATTGTAAATAAGCCACTAATGCACTTCTGGTTTGATGCTAATTGCATTTCATTGGTTCTATACATGTTCAGATGACAAAGTTGAATCTAATCTAATCTAATTAAACCATATCTTCATGGAGATTGCTCCGTGAAAATTCTAATGCGTATACTGTGGGTTTGATATCTGGGTGTCCGCATACGTTTGACCATGTTGTGTATCTTACAAAAAAATTTTTAAAAACATGACTTTTTTTTTTTTTTTTAAACCATCACATAAGCCAAGTGGGCATCACCAACATTATTCCACTGCTTTTAAACTATTTAAGCGAAAGTTCGGATACACTTGTCGCCAAAGTCTGGTACACTTGCGTTAAGCGAGCATGGTAAGGCCTAGTTAGCATTATTATTTATTGTGTGATGGTTGTACTCTTACTGGTGGCTCTCAAATGATACCTGCTATATTTGAGACTGAAAAAAATGCAAGTGAACTTATAGAATTACTGTACTGTACTTACAGAACAATATAATTAATGTGAAAGTTGGAGAGTTGTTATAAACAATCATACCCACGCACGGTACTAATCAATCATGCCTAAACAGGCTAAATACACATTGATGGATTTACAGCCTATCCCCCGTACACATTCATACATCTTATTTTATAGATATTTACATCAAGTTCTCCAAGCTGACGCTAATCATCTGTAAACATAATTCAGCTAATAAATTTATAGCAGAGGGAAAATTCAAAGCAGCCACAGAAGCCTAACGACATACAGTATGATTTGCTTTCTCCATCAATTCGACACGCATTTCCCTTCCTGACCTGAGCGAGAAATTGTACATTTGAATAAAACGAGCCGAGAAAGGTTGCAGAAAAAAGAACGAAAGGGAAAAAATAGAAGATGAATAAGTCATGTCGAATCTTTCTGTTACTTTTCTTAAGTTTTTAAAATTGCATTCTTAAAACAAGTCTTAATTTCTAGGCTTAACATCTTAAAGTAAAAGGGTTTAAGTATAAAAAGTATAGGAACAAAAAAAAAAAAGAAATGAGTTGAGACTTCTCATCTGTGGTAACGGTACAAAAAGCTACTTGTGTAGTTATGCAGTGAAAGCAGTAATAATGGTGTGTGGAAGCTGCAAGTGCGCCGTGTTTAACGTAACTGGGAATTTTTAAATCAGACCGCAGCCTTGCGTCACTCCAGCTGACCAGAAATAGAAACCAATGAGGGTGTTCCTACACTTCGTCTGTGACGCGTGTATCCAGCACCGCGCATGATCCCGCGCTCTATCCGGCAGGCTTTGGGGTTCGAACCACCTGAATTCCTCCAGAGACTAATTACTTCCCATAACAGTGTGAGGCCACACTAAATATGCTATACAGTCAGGCAAGGCAAGGAATTGTGGATTTCTAACTTGCTCCAACGTTTAACCTTTCCCCTGGGGTTCCCGGCCCCAGACTCGGGCACGGCGGCGGCGTTTTGTGGCCGTCACCTTGGCAGGCCTCCATTACAAATAAATGAAAAGTACACTGAGTGGAGCCACCTGTGGAGCCAGAGCGCAAACACAGGCAGAATTATTCTGTTTGAACAAATCAAAGTGATCAAACAGCTCAAGCGAAACGAGGAGGAGGAGGAGGAGGGTGGCAGGCGGGCGGACGGGCACCTCGTAATGGCCCTGACCCATGATTTGTTCTTTCCCTCCCGCACTGGAGGCAGCAAGCTGTGTGTCTGCGGCATGGCAGAGTCGCATAAATGCAGGCATCCGCTGTGGAAAATGAGCATGGTACTGCGTACAGTATAAATCTCTCCACCATTTAGCAGGTTTTCATAATGAAATAGTCTGGAGGACAGATATTCTTCTTGTCCGTCTTTCACCAGCATTAGCATTAACTGCCTTATGCTGGCTAATCTTTGAGAGAAACCAGAAACGGGAACAGTATGTAAAATGAATGTGAGTCACTTCCAAACAAGAGTTATTATTCAGACGAGACACAATGCGCTTTGTTCGACAAATCCAGACAGATTTTCTTTTTCTTTGCCAAGACTTTAAAGATAGGGCAAGTTGGCCACAGTCAGGTGCGCAGCAACGATAGATTCGTCATTGAGGTGACTGACAGCAGGTGGCATATCCACACTGTAATCTTGGCATTGCTTCATTCCATCGAACAGGAAATTACTACTGTACAAACCCAAAAGAATGGCCAGTCCTGCCATGATGGTCTGAAATACATTTTGTGTTTGGTGGTGATGGAAAAGCACAGATCATTTCAAATCCCATTTTTGAGAACCTTACTTTCAGGTTTTTATGGAAAAAACTGTGTTTCTGTAGCTTTTCTTTTGCTTTTCATGAATACATCTGGACAGGAAATGCAAACATAATCATCATCGTCTGGAGTTTAAAAGGCAATTAAACCCCCCTACTGTGACTAAAGTAGCCCTAGGCTACGTCTCACTCTTTATCCCATTCAGTGCCTTGGCCTTTCAGCTGGAGGTGACTGCAGGAAATGAGTCGGCCCTAACAGAGCGTCCCTGCAGAGGGATTCCGGAACAAAGCTGTACATGTCCGAATCACAGCACAAATCAAGCACAAAGACGTTTGCCCACCAGCTCTTCTGTGACGGCCGCTTTTGCTCTTTGCTGCCATGTGATTTAACCGTCTCAGAGCTTTCCTTCAAGAGCAAAGCTAAAGGAAATTGGCGACTGGGAAGTCCGTAGACTATTTGTATCTTTTTTTTTTTAATTATTATTATATTTGACTTTTGACCTCCAGGCTAACGTCTGCATATCTGGCACAGCACAGCTCTGAGACGAAGGCTATTGTTCTTTAACAGTATTATGTCAAGTGCATTTGAAAAACCCATTATGCAACTGGCTCTGATGAAGACCTTCTAAATGACCTAAAGGTCATTTAGAGTTAACAAACAGCACCTCAGATCAGAGCCATTATGGAAGCTTGACAGAGCTTACGTAGCAGATACTGTACATTTTAATATCAACTGTTCAAAATGAGATTATTGCATATTTTGGACGCCTTCAGCATTGTTTTACAGCGTAGAAAGAAATTAAAATCAGGAAAGACCACAGAGTTAGAAAAGTGTGTCCGAACTTTTGACTGGTGGTTTCCACTATTATTGAAAATATATACTGTAGAGAGGTTCACCATTATACAGACGGTTAAGAATTTAAAGCTTGTATCTCTGTGGGGGGAAAAAAACAATTTCCCAAGTGGGTGTGGACAGTTCTGGAATCCATGGGGGTAAGACATGTCTCGAATAGTTTGATGAGTTGTGACAATGATGTTAATCATGTGGTATAACGTACACTCACCGGATCTCTCAAACAGTTGAACTCAAATCATTGCACTTTGACATTGAACTCAGATCAATCCCTGCTGTCCGTTATCAACGAAATGCGGATGGGTTCCCTGTTCAGTCTGGTTCCTCTTAAGGTTCCTCACATCAGGGACTGGTAATTCTAATTCATACATATTTTTCTCTCACATTTTATACTTATTTCCCTATTTTTCTTTTGATTCTGTAAAGCTGCTTTGCGACAATCATCATTGTTAGAAGCGCTATATAAATAAAATTAGGGCCGGGACTTTAACACGTTAATTTAGATTAATTAATTACACAAAAAATAACGCGTTAAATTTTTTAACGCATTTTAATCGGACTTATTTTTG
>JAQQZS010000011.1:23461330-23475866 GCA_030068045.1 Platyallabes tihoni
CTTTTCTCAGAAGACCTATCATTTTACCGTCATGCGACCACGGTATTATTGAAAAAAAATTTTATTGCGGTACGACGGTATTTACAATACCGTTATATCCCTACTGGCCAATAGTAAATATACAGTGTAATGGGACAACTGGGAGGTGAGGTGTGCCTGTGTGGCAAATGGTTATCATGTCTCATAGGTCAGGGTGGAGAGTCCCTTCACCAGATTTTTCTTTGGTCCCCAGAGACATCAGGACTGGCTCTGACTATGTTGTTGGTCTTTCGGCTGCTCTTGCCAAGGGGTCGCCACAGCCGACCACCCGATCTGCACACACAAGCTTGGCACAGGTTTTACATCAGATGCCCCGACACAACCCTCCACCATTTTATCTGGGCTTGGGCCCGGTACTGCATCCAGCGGCTGGGGTTTAGGGGATGGAAATCAAACCCAAGCCTTCCGCATAGCAGGTAAGAAACCTACCACTGAGCCCCCGATGCCCCTAGGACTGGCTCTGACTATACCTACACATATTCTGTATATACCTTAACATCTATACAATAGATAAACCATTAACCTCAGTCACTAGCACATTTTAAGCGATTTCCTAACTGCCTTGTAAAAGTTTTCCCATGTTTATATGTGTTTGCTTCCCCACATCACGAGCACCAGGTCTTGTTAAGCAGACAGATGATTCGATGCTGACATTCTTTAACACTCGTTTTACTGCTTGAACTCCTTTGTTATAAAAGTTTATGCTATTTGTTAATGGTGCAACAGACCACAAAATTCAGATCATAGCACAGGTTTTAGTTTTTGCTAAGGGAAGGATCCTGTTATTTTTCAGATCAGAAGAAAGAGACACAAATATAATTTTACAACCCTTTTATTTTGGGTAAAACGTAAAAAATACTAAAAGCAAAGAATGTTTGCTTAATGTCCTGAATACAAACAACATTTAAATTGTCCAATTTTTAAGTAAAATCTTAAAATAAAATATCAATTGTTAAATTAAAGTGCAATTTGATGCAAGATTTTTTTCTCTCTCAATGCGGTGATATGAACACATACTAATTTTTCCTTCATTGTTGACCAAATGAAGAAAGTCACTACATTCTTTCTTTGAGCAAAATTTATTATGTTGGTAGTTATCAGCCTCATTTTAATAACTGGGCTACAGCATGAGTTGCAGGACAGATGTTACTTTTAGGCTCGGTATGCAAATTACACAGGGTTTTAAAAATGCATAGGGGAATTTTGCATGTGCGATCTGGCAACCTTTGCAGAAATCATGCGGGTGTGAAAGTTTGAATGAGTGAAAATATATCTAGCATTTAAACTATATACAGTTTGGAAGAGGATATTTAATTATTAAATCATTAATGAATTCAGATTTTAATCAGGCTCCTTATCCCCAGTGAAGGATAGTCTTAATGCTTCAGCATACCAAGACATCTTGGACAATGCAATGCTTCAAACTCTGTGGCATCAGTTTGCACAAATCAAAGACTATAAAGACATGGTTTGATGAGTTCGGTGTGGAAGAACTCGACTGGCCCCAACACAGAGCCCTGATCTCAACCCCATCAAGCATCTTTAGAATGAACTGGAATGGAGATTATTGCAAGCCGGGCCTTCTGGTCCAACATCAGTGCCTGACCTCATAAATGCTCTACAGAATGATGGGCCACGAATTCCCATTTCATTACACTACTAGTATACAGGTAGTATTAAATACTATAAGGAAATAATGTTTTGAATCAATGAAGCGTAAAGCTTTATTTTTTAAAAATCTGATTAATAAATAATATTTTGAATTACAAATTTAACAGCGCAAAACGTGAACCTACAAATATTGGGTCATTTTTGAAAATGTCTTCCAGTATTGGTGATATTCCTGCCGTACTGAGGAAACCCTTTATCGCTGTACAGAATCCTGTGTGAGACTCTTATCTTATACAGCGCTCTTATCTTGCTGTATATTGTCCTTCCTCCTTTTATGACTGGCTCCTGTATACATCCCTGTCACTCAGGCTTCACTGGACTGTAAAAAACCCATGATGGGAAATCCATCATACACACAGGACCTGAATGTGGCCACACACACAGGTACTATAACCTTACATTCATACGGCTGTAGTTTCGTTAAAACACTTGACCTGGGGGTCTAAAGATCAAACTAATCAGCTACTGCATCATATCGTACCTACTGTACTATGGTATGGATTTTAATATTTAGGAGACAATCAATAAATCTCGCTGCTGTCAACCCTTTCTGGATGTATGAGTGTGAAGACTAATCTCATATTCATAGATTGGGTTCGTTCTAATGAGTGTCCTTGTCGCATGATGAAAAGGTGTGTGTGTATATATACATGTGTGTGTGTATGGAGAGTCACTGATAAGCACCTCACCCTGGGAGGAAGAGGTGCTGTACTGTTGCTCTGGGAGAATAATATGAATCGATTTGTTTACAGCTAGGTAAGAGCCGCACAAACGTGGAGGATGGTGAGAATGATCGGGAGAGAGAGAGAGAGAGAGAGAGAGAGTGTGTATGCAAACACTCAGATGTGAAGCAAATGGATGGAGCAGGAAACAGAAAACAGAACAACAGCTTTGGAAGTGAAAAGTGAGGGCCGGTCTGAAATGTCACAATTTAAATGTCAGCCACGCTAATGTGTTTCAGGAGCTGTTCACACACAGACCACGGACAGTTACGATAAAACCGGAGAAATAATCAAAGCAATTAATAATCTCCTCTATCTCTCGGTCTTCAGGCGGTGTGCACAAAAACATAAGCACTGACAACACACTATATCCACATACACTATGTTTTGAAGCCTTTCTATCAGAGGAACAGGCATTCAACCATCTTCTGTGGGAGCGAACCAGACGAGCTAACCTTCGCTCCAGATGTTCATTAACGAGCCTTGGGAACCCGTGACCCTGGATCACCGGTTGTTCCTCATTGGACCACTTTAGGTAGATAAACAACACCTGCATCCTGTGAAACAGGCCCTGGTGTTTTGAGAAAAAAATGCATCCTGAATGTTGCACTTCTGCATTTAAACGTTAACCACTTGTTCGCATCTCTATCAGCGGAAAGTGTTAACATGAACATCCAGGGTTCACACACACAACGGTAGAATTGCATTAGCTCGGCTCTGAGTGAGCGATCCACACACACAGTGACAGGCGTGTCAATAGCACTACAGCATGAGCCGGTGGAGTGCTCCGAGCGCACGGTCAATCCATTTGCTCTTTATTTGCACCTATAATGTACACACATTAATCCATAATCTCATCGAGGCGGCGGTCCGTTCCGATCGAAAGCTGGCGCTCAGACATCATGTGAGGTTTTGATCCGGAAGAAGGTCGACGTGCGGAGCTACAGTACACTCCTGTGGTGTGGCGTAGAGAGCGCCGATGTGGACTTCAGCCAAAACTCGTGTTCTGGAGAACAGCTGTACGTTCAGCTGGAACGATGATGGATCTGAAAGCTGTCTGAGCAGAGCTGCTGATTCCTGCTGTTCTGGCTCATGATTGTGTGTTTATATGTCGATATTTACAGCAGATATTTACGGCAAGAGTGCTAAGAAACAAACATTTTTCAAACGATTTTGTTTTGTTTTAGCACAAACAAGCAAAAAAAAAAAAAAAAAGTGATTCAGGGTTGGTACAGAAAAAAAAAAGGAATAGAATAACCCAAAATTAGCCAGTTGTTATTTGTCAGTACAAACAAATAATAAATAAATAAATAAATAAATAGGAAAAAAAATTATGGAATTTTTAAAAGGCATAAAACATATATACAGTATTATGTAAATAAAGAAATGTTAATCTTCTTTTCTAAAGGAAAGAAAAAAATAATTAAATATGTTTTTTTTTAAACAGGGAAAATCAATGGTATAAAATAAAAAATAGAAAAAACTGACACAAAAATCTGACTAGTTGTTTTTGTTTCTGCATCTAAAATGTAAAAAAATAAAATAGGAAGCAAAAAGGAAGGCAAAAAAAGGAAAAAAATTTTTTTAAGCAGAATGTGTCCGTATTTGAATTTAAAATGAAGATTAATCAAATAAATGAATAAATAAATAATGAATGAATAAATAAATAATGTGTACATCAGTATGGAATAATATACAATAAAACAATAAAAACAATAAACAAACACCAAATAAACAAACATAGTATATTAAAAAATGTAAAAATAAATAAAAAATAAACTCTATATATATATATATATATATATATATATATATTATTATTATTCACATCAATCTTTGTCTACTTAAACAAGACCAAGAAGCCACAATGGTTAATTTTTATTATTATAATTTTTCTTTTATCCACCTCATACTCAAGAGCCTCAGCTTAAAGACCACAAACAGATGATTAGCTTTACCAGGGACTCCTCCAGCCAGATCTCATCGCTCTAAAGCGCGGTGCCGCTGCAACCCGAGATAAGAGCAAAGAAGAGGAAAAAATCAAAAGCCTGAAATATAAAACAGGAGCCGGCCAGGTTTAAGTCGTCACCACCGCTCTGAGAGCTTTATCAGCGACAACAAGACAGAATGTACCGTTAATAAAGCGCGCAGGACTCCCGAGGCATCTGAATGGAGGCTGAATGAGCCGTCTCGTTCGCCCCGGGGCTATTAACCCGATGACCCGGCATCTGGGAGGACCAGAGGTTCATAAGAGAGTGTGCGTTAGTGATGTTCTTCTCCACCGGGGGCTCCGCCCGCCATGCTGAGGGGCCATCCGTCTCGCTTCCTGTTCCACACAAACACAGCGCTGCCCTGAGGCGACAGAACAGCCCTGAATCCGTAACCGGGGCCGAAGAGCTCATGAATAACAACACAGATTTGTTGGCTGGCTTTTCCAATCTCTGGAAACTGACATTAAAATTAACTTGTGCGCTTTGTATAAATTACTCAGACTCCTGTTTAATAATAATGATAATGATGATAATATTCCTTGTACACAGGGTCTCTACAGGATCTACAAAGACGATCCATTCTGTTTCTTTCATCAAGATTCCGAACTTGTTCACGCAAGTGGAAGGAGCGGAGAACGCTATCCTCCGAGTGTGTACGCAGTTTATAAACATGCTTTTGGCTGGTGTCACATGTCTCAGAAAAACAAGCAAACAAACAAACGTGATATCATTCGCTCTCCCTGGTTGATTAATTAATTCTGAATAATCCATAGAAAGAAAAAAAAAAAGATTATTACCTGCATGTAACATAAAGATGTAAATTAATTGGATGCTGAACACGGCGTCGAGTCACATGTCTCAGAATGATGAAACACGCTCCCGTGCAGGGTCCCTCGACGCCGTGTTCCGCTCCTTCCGCTCCTTCCACTTGTGTGAACAAGTTCGGAATCTTGATGAAAGAAACAGAATGGATCGTATTTGTAGATCCTGTAGAGATAGACATGTTGCTGTGGTGTGATTTAGGGCATGTCCAGACGGAACAAACTTCTAATTTTTGTCAGGTCAACTTGTGTTTTCTCTGATGTCATAAATGTTCCATAGAAGTGACGCACACCTTTATTAGCTCAAGGACGACAAACTTGTTGATATCATCCGGAGATTGCGAGTTAGAATCCTGGGTGATGTTGTAGCCTCCCATACCCGGAGGGCCTAGAGACGGCTGATTGGCTGAGCACTCTGGGTGGAAAGGATGGTAGACCTAGTGCTCTCACATCAATCATGGCAACACTTGCCAATCGTGGGTGTCTGTGAGCTCAGGCAAGTGGAGAGAGAGAGCTACAGTGTCTGAGCAAGCCATTCGAAAATATGCGATCAGCGTCATGTGTTGGTGGATGGGAGGGCGCCCTAGAGAAGAAGTGGGAACTGGCGACGACCCAAAAGGCCCAAAAAACCATCTTGACCGATTGCATGCTAAAGGCTGATTATTTGATAGACAGTTTGCTCTCTTCAAAGAAAGAAAATATAGTAGAAGAAAATCTCTCCAGCAATTATCGCTGAAACCAGTTGACTCATTGTGGGGTTGAGTTCAAGAAACAAAAAAGCTCTTGCTTGGACAGAATGAAAACAGAAAGGAAAAAAACTATAAGAACAATTTAAATATTTGCACCAAGCCTTTCATATCCACCCAATCCTCAACCTATCTGAGAGGAAACACTGACTCAACATCGCTGCTGACTAAACAGTGTTTAACTGGATTTACAGGGCACTAACGCGAACCCCACTGGTACAAATCATCCAGCCATGGCGGAAATCGTATACAGCGCGAGATATACGGCATGTACATGATACAGTATGTCCTGGACCATGATTTATCCTCCAGCAGGAAACCCGAGTCATCTCGACATCTCTATAGGAAGCTTAATGGAACATTAGCACCGTAGTGTAACGGCGCATCGGTAATGTTAAATACGCCCTCTTCTGGGGTTTAAATGGTCCATTAGCGCTACGCTACGTCCCTGATGCATGAGCTTCCTCTACAACAGGCTGAGGCATCCGAGGTGTCCTCAAAGCATGAAGACTGGATAGAGGAAGAAGAAGGAAAAAGGAAAAGGGCGGCTCATTTTCCAATACAAATTGGTCGAGGTTCTGAGAGGCGGGTCTTGTCGCGGGCGGCTTGGTGAGGGGTCTCCTGTGATCTATTATGGATCAAATATCAAAGCCGGTGATAGACATTCAGGAAGGCAGGGTGCTTATTAACCGGGAGAGCACTAGGATGAAAATTGTGTGTAATGATGAGTCCATCATCTTCCAAAAAAAAACAGAGATCACATCCTGCCTTATGCACTAAGATAAAATAAATCAGATCAAAGAGATCTTAGTCTTATCTTAGATCTTAGTGAAATCTCAGCATCTACTGTACTTGAGCGGGAATATTCGACATGGGTATAGTCTTATATACACACACACAAACACACACACACACACACACACACACACAGAAAGAGAGAGAGAGAGAGAGAGAGAGAGAGAGAGAGAACGCAATATCCAGCTGCTGGTATAATCCGTCCATCTGATATAATGAGATAATCTCCACTAATCGGTTCTTGAATGATCCACTTTGGCTCGTGGACTGACCGCTGACTGGTCCAAGCCGGTTATTATCTCGCACAGAAGAACAGGACAGACTGAAGATATATGAGATTATACACCAACCAATAATGCTGACCTTGGTACAGTTACTGCTGGAACCTTACGTTCCTAGAACAACCAGCAGGAGAGAAGTCACCTTAAAGAAATTAATCCAAAGACGTGATCCTTTAGTATCCAGAAAAAAACTAAACAAAAGCTCTTTGCAGCATCTACGATACGGCTTTACCTTCTTTGATGTCTGAAAAAAGTACTAAAAGTGTCCATGGATATTCATTATATGCAAATTGGAAACAGAGTAAATCTCCGTCTTGAATCTTTACAGATCACCTACAACCGTTAAGGGTTCAGACTTTTATTAGTTTGTTTAAAAACAAACATATAATTTCAAATGAATTTCTTGAAGTACTATATTAAATCTACAACAATACTATTTTTATCATTTTATTTTTTATTTTTAAAAAAGTCAAGTACAGTATGTGAATATGCAAATATCTTTAAAAAAAAAAAAAAATATATATATATATATATATATATATATATATATGTTCCTTAAAAATCCATTAGCATGAATTTAAACTATTTAACCTCAGCTAATATTAATACATTATATATCTATTGCAATATTATTGTTTTAAAAGTATTATTAAGAATCCCATTAATAATATTAAATTATTAAGAATTCCGTTTTTAGTGCTGAAACAAACTCTAAAAATAGCCGGTGCCTATGAATATGTATGACATGCAAATTAGAAGTGGACTTCTATACACTATATTGTCAAAAGTATTCGCTTGCCTGAATTGACATGCATATGAACTTGAGTAATCCATAGAGTTTAATTAATATGATGTTGGCCCTTTGCAGATATAACAGCTTCAATTCTTCTGTGAAGGCTTTCTACTGTACAAGGTTTAGGGAATTTTTATGTTTATGGGAATTTTTGGTTTCTATCGGTGTTCTATCGGGCTGATTGGTCAACAATTCCCATAAACAGACGGCTAAACCTTGTGGAAAGCCTTCCCAGAAGAGTTGAAGGTTGTAGCTGCGAAGGGGGCGGGGCCAACATCAAACCAATCCATCTTGTGGGAGATACTCCAGGAAGCACAGGGTGAAATATCATCAGATTATCTTGATAAATATTATCAGTTTATCTTGAACAGCTGTAAGAGTTGCAAAAGGTGTTTGGCAAAGTTTGAAGAATTCAAACATTCATCATTCCTATCAAAATTATTATTTCTAACTCTGACAATGTCAGCGTGTCTTGTTCTTTTGTTCTATTTTCTATTCAGAATAATTTTGTGTGTGTTTTCTTGGAAAGCAATAACATTTCCTAAGTCATCCCAAACTTTTGAGCGATAGTGTAGATAGCCCAGACCTAATGAATACGTACAATATGCACAATACTGTATGCACGGGACACGTGCTCCTTAAGCGTGCCTAAATACGAATTCTAAAACATTTAATACTACAGTAAATCTGGCACCACATATCTACAATCTACAATTAAAAATGTATTTGCATGTTTTCACAAAAAAAAGCCCTGGCTTACAACTGGTGTAAGATGTGCAAATCATAACAATAAACTCTATGAACGTAAACTTCTTAAACTAAGCATCTACAAAAACCTTTTTCTTTTTTGTTTAACAACCAAAACAGGACAAAAAACAGACAGTGTCTGTAAATATGCAAGATGGACGTCATGTCTGAGTGAACTGGAAGTGACTTCCTACACACGAAGCGATATTACGAGCTTTCAATCCGTCTAAAACTAGAACAATAAGGACTTTCCCTCATCTCGACTATTCTGGTTTTCACTTCCTGTGTCCAGAGAGACTTCGTGCATCATAGCAGTAACACTGTAAGATACCTATTTATAAATGGGCCCAAGTACCTAAAGGTCAGCAGCTAACTAGGTAGCCGTTTGGAGACTAGCGTGGAGTCTCAGTATCTGACCGCCACTGTAACACTAGCTGTGTTAGTGGAGTAGATAATTAGCATGTAGTTTCTGTGAATAACAAAGTAATGGATTTAATACGAGGTTGTACAAAGCGCTTCCTGAGAAGTGAAAGTCTCTGATAACACACCTCACTCGAACGCCTGACGAGCATGGCAAGTGCAGGAGGAGTTGGCATTAAAAGTCAGGACTGCAGTGCGACTTGGATAATTACCGTCATCTGAAACGCGTGATTAAACCCCCGAGTGAAGCGACTATTCGAGTTTTAAGGCTCTGCACAAACAAACAAGGCCTGGCACGGAATCAGCGTTGAGGAGCCACTGTGTTAAGGCGCTCATTTGTTTCCCCGTGTTAAATAGCTTCATTTCATGCTGCCTGTTTTACATTAATGATGTTAATTATGAAATGGAGAGGCTCAGCAGCGTGACACACGTGGCCTTCGGTATTTTGTGCACTGACTTTCACACTCGGGGTCTATTTCGGTAAAAGATCGCTCCATGACGATCTCACCTTGAGGAGGAGCACAAACTAATGTAATGCTCCCCGCAGTGCAGGCTCTAGGATCTGAGCTTTGCTAGCAGTGCTTCGATCAGCTCTGTGAAACAGAGGGTAGGAAAGAAGAAAGAAGGCTCGGGCACAGGGCAGGTACGAGTGTTCAGGACGGAGAGGGAATCTGGCAGATCTGCTGAACGCCGCAGTCTTGATCGGTTTTGGTGAATGGCGGGAACTGGAACTGGATGTCCCTAATTGTGCGGCACTGGAACACAAAGTGTGTCCAATTTCGGGCTGCTACTCTGAGCCGCATCGACAAACCTCTGCTGATGAGTCGGAGATGTTCGGTGTAGCAGCGCTGGTGTTTATTGACTGCAGTACGGGACGCTCCTGCCAGTCCAGATAATAAAGCCGGCTGACGCAGCAGCTTTTAATGCGTCCCAAGACCACACGTGATATCGATTAGCGCTCGTCTCTCAAACGTCCCTGCCTGTTAGGAACGCCTACGCTGCAGCGCACAGCCGCACGAGCGTGCACACGGCATGATGTATGCTGCTGAAAGAAAGTAAGAAAGAAATACCGAAACTGATTGATAGAGTAAAAGACAGGAACAGAAAAGGAAAAGAATAAAAGAAATGGAAAAGGAAAAAATAGATGGAAAAGAGAGAGCGACAAAGTGAGTGAGCACTTATTATGAGTAAGAGTGAAAAAAACACTAAAAAGATACTCAAGTAATGAAATAAGAAAGAAAAAAAGAAAAATTGAGACAGAGGGACACGCACAAATTCCAAGAGTCAGACGGAGAAAAAGAGAGAAACAAAGTGAGGGAAACAGCCTGAAATAAAAGACAGGAAGAAAGAAACAACACTCGAAGGAAAAGAGCCAGAAAGAAAGAAAGAAAGAAAGAAAAAGACTGAATGAGAAGGGGGCATAGTAAGAGCGAGAGACAGGCAGAATGCTTAAAGAGAGATGGAGAGACAGTGACAGACAAAAAGAAAGCGAGAAACAGAAATAGACAAAGATAGACAGCTTGAATAAAGAAATAAAGTAAGAAGAGACTGAGTGAGGTATAGGAAAAAGACAGGGTTTTTATAAAAGTGACCAAAAGAGACCTAATAAGAAAGATGAGAGAGGATAAAGATTGAGAAAAAAAAGTCAGAGACATAGACAAGGAGAAACGCATATGCGGAGTGTCTCGCTGAAGGAGAAAGAGTTTCAGGAAGGACGTAAAGCCAAACGCTGTGTCTGATTCCTGAGTAAATCTGTGAGCCGACCTCAGGAGAAGACTGAATGAATATTGACACTGGCGGACTGAGCCGGAGCTGCGCAAGTGTCCGGGATGGCTGATGACTAAAAGCCTCCAGCTCGCACTCGTACATCTGATCGTTCCCCCACTCCCACTCGACTGTACTCTCAGTCCCAGCTCTCCTCCATCACCTCGTCCTCTCTCCCGTTATCATTTCTGTCGACTCCTATCCAAAGTGGAGGAGTTGGAGTGGAGAAGTGAGATGGATGGCTTTCTTCTCCACAGAAAACACTCCGCAGTGTGTTCACAGAAGGCTTCATTTAAACGAGGCATTGCGAAGGGAACAAAAAGACTTTTTTCCAGTTGTCGGGGTCAGGTGACTAATCGTTCCAAGCTTTTGCAGCAACAAAAGAGCTGTTTCTCAATCACTAAGAGTGAGTTACGTAGTTCCAGGATTAAGGAGATGCAGGAGAGCTCGAAGCTTGAACCAGTGACATTAGGGAGGCCTGTGGTGGGTCGTTTAATCACCATGGGGACATCATGAAGGGGTTTTAAGGCTAATTTAGGATAAATATGTCAACGGCACCAAATTAGATGGCGTTCTTTTGTTCATCCCAACAATATGGCTGTGAAAAACAGTACCAGTATGTCAGGGCAACAGTATACTTTACAACTATCCCATACTAGCGTTTTTTTGTCAAGAAGTCAACAAGTTGAGGTTGAGGGGTAAAACATGATGCCACCCATTCTGCTAACGGAAGAGAGCTGGAATTGTCGCATGTCAGGAGTCAATCCAGAATCCCTCTCTTGGCTTTCAAACACTTCCCACACAACCTCAGACAAACTTGGCCTTGGACTCCAAGTGGGGTGCAAACCTGGCTAACATCTCTGGCTGGGTGGAACGGTATGTTCTTCATATCACCTTTCGATCTGTGCGATACTAAACAATCATAGGCACCTGTCAGCTTCTGTATGTGGAAGAACTGAAAAAAATGCACTGTCTGGCTTCAAGATGGAATGAGAAAACATCCTAGCATTCACGTTCCCCAGTTGAAATCTGCCGTGCCACATGGAGATGTTTCTAGTTTACCGAAACTGGCACGTGCCAAGAAAAACAAAAAGTACTGATGCTTGATACAGAAATCAGACCCTGACCTTCCTGAAGTCACGTAACAGCAGAGGTGGGCAAAGTACACAAATCCTGTGTTTGAGTAAAAGTAGAGCTTCCCTTCGGCAAATATTAATCAAGTAGAAGTAGATATACAGATAGATATGTATTTAAGTATAGTAATGAAGTAAATATACTCAGTTCCCAATTCCTACCTCTGCTTGTCAAACCCTGCTTCTGTCCACATTCCCATAAAGCCCGGGCCTGACTTGCCCCCAAATACCTCAGGATATACGGAAGACTTGCATCAAGACTAAGTTCTGATTTTCCAAACAGGGACGATTAAGGCTAGCACTTCTTCGCATATTTAGTGCTGCTTGACTCAAAAGCGCTATCCACCATATTTTGCATGAGAAGCCTGTGATTGGCTTGTATCACTCTGGTCTACATGAGGCACAGGGAATAACCGCATTCTTCTTGCAATACATCATCTTGTGGCATCTCCAAGATTCCATTCGCATTCGCTTGATGTCAGGACGCCACTCTGCACCCCTACCGAGTCTGTTTCAGGAGCCTGACACTATATTCCTCAGACCCTGACCTGCTTTTACTAGCCTGAGGATATGTTGTTGATGGAGCTATAAAGCGCTCTGGATAAGTATCTCTGCCAAATGCCGTAAAGAAGCGTGAACTCAAACCTTGTAAACTTTATTAAAAATAACAACCTGGGGCAGTATTATGATCATGCAGCCTGCAGCTGTTGAGGAAAATGCTAGGGTGGTAATTACACTCATTACACCGGCATGGGGAAGAAGACTAAATACAAATACGCTGTCTCGCTGTAGCATGTCACTTCTCGTAAGAGTTGCCGCTCAGCACCACACACTATTAACATGGTTGTATGTAGTACAAGAGTGTTGGTGCGACATTCATTTATTCCCTCTTCCAACACTTCAAGAAATGCGAGCAGTGTTGGTTTTACGCTACGGTCTGGTGTGAACGTGTACACACATGCATCCGGAGCTCTTGAGCAGAGAACACACACACACACACACACACACACACACACACACACACACACACACTGGTGTGAACACTGCTTGCCCTGGGGACACCACTGACCCAGAACAAATGACAGAATAATTTGTCCAATTAAGCCACACACCTAATTACACATGAAGGGCAGACACGAGCAGGCTTGAGTGGCTTTGTTGAGCAGGAGAAGCATGTGGAAGTGACATGAAACCTCTTCCGTAATAAAGAGACACAATAATACCGACTATACAGAATATAATGCGTCCATTTGGGATTGGACATCACTCCCGTCCCGGTTACGTCACAACCATCATGTGACCTGGGATCAATAACGGCCTTTGGTTAAGTACTGCTTTTTTTTTCCAGCCAACCTTCTACACTAACTATACATCCATCGCACATGATGTTACGATTCTCTCTGTCATGGCCACGTGCCAGTGTTGAGAGGATCATTGACCACTGAACCGCACTAAAGGGAAATTAAAGACGTGTTTGTGTGCAGGGTGATAAATATACCCCATGCTTTATATCACACGTGATGCCCCCCCTTACACTCTAAACCCTGAGCGTGATGCAGCAGGAACGCGCCTTGGATCAGACCCCAGTCCATCACGTGGCATTGTTCCCGTGCACGTTCACACCTACAGGAACCACGCAGAGTCGTGAATCGCTCATCCAGCATGTTTTTATAAGATGTTTGGAGAGCACATGTGAAAATCCACCCAGACCTTGAGATCAAAACACTGACCCTGGAGATGTGAGGTGGCCATGGTTTGCTAACACCTGCTCTATGAATATACATGATATGCAGATTGGAAGCAGTCCGGCGTCCTGCAGCTAATCCAACCCCCAACATTCCAACCCCCAACATTCCACCCTCCCTCAATTACTCGGGTTACAATATGCTACAAGATATGATGTATAGCATAATATATAAATACAATGTATATGTGTTATGTTACATGTGTTATGCTATGTTTTATGTTATACATGTTATGCTATGTTATACATTTAATATTTATGTTACACATGTTATGCTATACATGTTATGTTATTTTATATTTGTTATCTTATACATGTTATAAATGTGTTACGCTATACATGTTATGCTATGATTTATATGTTATACATGTTATGCTATGTTATATATTTTATATTTGTCATGCTATACATGTTATACATGTTACATACACGTTTTGCTATGTCATATGTTGCACATGTTATGCTCTATACGAGATTGCATATACATCATATGTTATGTTATGCTACACATGTTATACTATGTTTTATGTGATGCTATATAAGTGATGGTACTGTATATATGTATGTTATATGTGATGCGATATACTGTATGTGATGATATTCAAGAATTTTATTTGTCACATACATGGTAGTACAAGTACAACAGTAATGAAATGCAACTGAAGCAAACTTTAGACTGTGCTGATTTTTAAGAAATAAAAAGAAGAGGAATAAAAGAATAAGTATGTACATATAAAAATCAGACTATGATATAAATTACATACAATATACTGTAATATAAATGAAAATTTCTTTCTTTCTACATTGTAAAGGAATGCTGAAGGCATCCAAAAAATGCATTAATCTCCTTTGAACAGTTGATATTGAGA
>JAQQZS010000011.1:23506225-23522206 GCA_030068045.1 Platyallabes tihoni
ATTTTTTCTCATGAGATAATATTCTAAATCCGAGAAATAATGTAATGAGATCGTGAGATAATATAATGAGGTCATTTAATCGTGTCATGAGATAATATTCTGATTCCATGAGATAATGTAATGAGATTGTGAGATAATATAATGATGTCATGAGATAATATTCTGATTCCACGAGATAACGTAAAGAGATCGTCAGACAATATAATGTGGTCATTTAATCGTGTCATGAGATAATATTCAGACTCTATGAGATAATATGAGATTGTGAGATAATATAATCAAGTAATTTAATCGTGGCATGTGATAATATTCTGATTCCATCTGATAATGTAACGAGATCGGGAGATAATATACTGAGGCCACGAGGTCATTTATTTGTGTCATGAGATAATATTTTGATTCTACGAGATAGTACAAGTGTAATATTAGTAGTTACCTCCATGCTTAAGTTCCTGTTTCCTAACCACATAATATTAAAACTCAACCCATTTAAGTCTCTAAATTCCACATGAGTCTCTCTACCAATTCCTCAGGTAACAGTACAACAGTCTGCTGTTTGTAATTGGTTCACAGAGCTTTTTTTATGCACTTTTTAATTGGATGAAAAGACCTACTTTTGCACAGTAGACTAATTTGGCACACAGTGCCCCCTTTGCAGGTTTATTTGTTCTCTACACAACATCATTTGTATTTACATGACTCTTCATGTGATACGCTTGTGGATGTAAATGTTGACTCTAAATCAATTCAGCACAGGAGATGCGAGGGGGTGGTGGTGGTGGTGTTCCAAACACGCCACAGTTCCGTATAATGATAAGACTGCCTTCATTTTCAGCAGAAACCAAACAAATCACAGACAAAGGGGAGAAGAAAGGGGGAGAAAAACAAATCTGAGAGGTAGTGAAGAAGATATGATCGAAGAACAGATGAAAGAATACAAATAACAAAAAGCTGTCATGCTTTGACAGTCTATCCGGAAGCATTGCAGTGCACACACACAGAATAATGCATTAGCTTGCTCCTCCAGAGGTACACCTACACTGCTGATCATGCTTTGCTACGGCATTTCACAAAGACTTTACAGAGCAACACCAAAAGATTAAGAACAAAAAAAAAAAAAAAAGGGAGAGAAAGAGAGGGAGCAGAGAAGACTACTGGGAAAGGAAGAGAGCAAAACAAAGAAAGAAGACACAGGTCTCCTTAGAGAAGGTTGTTGTGTCTGAGTAGGATGGAAAATACAACTGAAAGTCAGGTGGGAGGAGGAATAGCCGTCTGGAAAGACTGATCCTTTAACCCAGACAGCGAGATGGTAAAAAGAGTCAGAGCGTCTGTCAAAAACAGCATGATAGTGAAGAGGACGGGAAGCTGTTCAGAGAGTAACTCCGAGGCAGAAAAGAAAAAAAACGGACTCAGCGGTGAGGCGATGTATCAGATAGAATGAGAGGAGAACAATTCTGGATCTTGGCACTGAAGGAGTACAAACCTCCTGAGATCGGAGGAGAAAAGGGCGCAGGAGATAAGTCACCCACACGACCCCTGCCTTAATGATAAACCACACAAATACTCGGGATCTGTGTAACACGTGAGAAGCAAGTACAATGACATTTTTAGATATATGCTTAATAGTTATATTAGATATAATATATGTTGCATTATATATACAGTATATACATGAACTATTTAATTATGGTATCAATGTGTAGTTTCACGTTTCCTCGTTGATGCTGTCATGTGATCGTCAGAAGAGAGGCGTATATTTTTCATGCTGAAGTGTGTATACACTTTTTTTGGCTGACTGTGTGTGTATATATTTATGCATGTATGTACAGGATTTTGAAAAAAATAAAACAATTGGGTCGCCTTTATGAAGAATACATAAGGGAAAACTTTCCTGTGGAGAAAAAAAAAAGTGAAAATGGCCAAGTCAGGGCCGGGCCTGCTGCGATCCACATGCAGCATTTTGTAAGTGCCCTGTTTCCCTGTAATCATCATCCATACACAAGTATCTCCCACAGGAGAAGTACGTTCTGGCTTAAACAGGCGTGTACACACACAAACACACACACAAACACACTCACACTCAACAACCACCTAAACTCCAGGGCCGCTGAATATCGCATTTGGCCAAATTGCCTTGAAGATTTCCAGGTCACACAGATGTTAAACCTTCTCTGGAGAAAGGCTCCACTTGGACTAATTGGAGAGGCAGACACAAGATGAATAATGCATGCTGGCAAGCGATATGCAAATCTGATAGTGTTATCCAAACACCACGCAGATTCTCAGGAACCCCTCGGTGTCTTCACCGAATCAAAAGCAAAGCCCCCCTGTTGAAACACCATCTGTCTTAAAATCAGAGAAGAGACCTTCAATCAAAACCTAATGCTGTAAAAAAAAAAAGTACAAGTGTGTAGGGCAGGGCTGGAGGACATGCGGAAAAAGCTGTGTGAAGCAAAATTTAGAAGGTGGTTAAAACTCTTGTAAATTATTCTTTTTCTACATATCTTCATATGTAGCACCTGGAAGCAGCTTGGCCCAGGAGTTGGTCTGAGGTGACTACGTACCGTCGACAAAACATGAAAAGAACTGCTACAGACATCATCTAAAGCAAATCTACCAGAAATTATTGCCTTATTGCTTGTCTGCCGCTTTAAATCCCCCTTTCACTTGCAGGGGTACAATTCCTGGATATGGAGTACTGTCTAACCTCCTGTGTAGTCCTGACTGGCCAAATAGCACCAGCTTGCACTGGATCTTTATCACCATGTGCATGGCGGCATGACCTCTACTATCCAACCCTATCGAGGCACTGGCACTGACAAAGAGTGGCAGGATGTCTTTGGTACAAGTCCTGGACAATATGAGAAGCTCTCAGTCCAGACCAGATGTCCATCCTAATGAGGGCAATCAGAGACACCCGACTTCACTTCAACTCCTGCTGACCTTAAATGATAGTTGCATTCTTAATATATAATTCCTAAAAACCTGCTGTGTAAAAGAAACAAAAAATGCACAGGAATACCTTCTGGGGGTGTTTTTTTTTTCCTGCATGTTCTGGCATGTTTAGATGCATGCCTCCATCCTGAACAGGGCTCCAATCTATAGCAGTGTAAACCACTGCCCTATCATTGACATGTCTGGTTTAACGAGGTACACAAGTAGGGCGATCTCCAAAGCTAGAACATCAACAGCCAAGGTCCTTCAGGTTCTCTAACAATGCACACAAAGTCTTAAATTCTCCATAGTTATTTCCGAGGAGGGTCTCGTAGCTGTGATTTAAAAGCAGACTGGACTTGTTTGGAATCTGAAGATGGCCAGCCATTCATGAGGGGATTTTCCAAGAGCTCGCATACTGTAGCATGTGGATTGGGAAAGATCAGAATCCCCAGAGGCTCCACACCAGTCTGTAGGCCATTATCAAGAATTATCATCACAACCAAATGTGTAGCTTAATATTCTTGATATCACAAAAAAACTCCGAAACAGCAGGAGATCACTGCGTCTGTTAAAACAGAAGTGTTACACCGCAGTTCCTGGTGGACCTTGATGGCAGGAATGATGACACCTCGAGATGTATAAGAGATGACAAGAACCTGACAAGGTTTTTTTTTTTTTCTTGTAAGGTTGAGTTGACACTCGAGGTTGAGTATCAGGAAAAGAACAAGCTGTGAAAGTGGACGACCATTCCCAGCAAGGACAAGCACTCGTCCGCGAGGTTGACGTAATCCCTCGACTTGTCCCTAATCATCTCGAGAACGGGCTCTTGATGTGGTGACGTTAGAATTGAAACATCTTCAAAATTATCCACCACTCACCTTGACAAATCGCCCCTGCATGATTGCCTAAAATGCTTTTCAGACATTCTCTGGGTCTCTTGTGGTCAGGCTGGCTCCGCTATGCCCGGACCACGATGACCTCAAAATGACTGATTTTTTTTAAAAAAAAATTTCATGCTCAGTAAAGGAGTTGAAATCCTGAGGAGGTTGAGTAATGGCTGAATAAAAGCTACAGTTTCTGGGTTAATGAATGTCACAAAAAGACCTGCAGAGAAAAAGTGACTCCTGTGAATCAGTGGTGTGCTATTTATGACAGGAGGGTTGCGAGTGCCTGGACCTGCCTCCATCTACAACAATGTTAAACAATCTTCCGCTTGAATCGAGCCTCCTCTGGCTTCGTCCCTCACTTCACCGGGACATGCAAAGACCTGTTTTGGTCATTTCTAAAGAATTCCGAACTGGCATTAGTGGATGAGCGACGCATCGTCATCCGTCTTCAGGATCCTCTTTATCCTGATAAGGGTTGCGGTAGATCCAGAGGGCAGAATCCACCCCTGTGGGACGCCAGCCCGTTCCCTGTTTCCATTAACAACCTTTAAGCATTAAATCGCTGCACTAAGTAGCCTGTAAATATTTGTACGCCGCGTTTACCCTCCAGTTATGTGACTAACAATCTTCCTTGCCACTCTTTACTCTTTTTACTACAGTAAGATAACAGGGCTGCAACACTGCTCCACTCATACTGTATAATTCAACAGCAGCAAATATTTACACTCCTTTCAACGCGGTAGAGAGAAACAAAGCTCGTATAAAGTTTCAGCGCATTAAATCATTTCCTGATTCCTTCCATGCCGCACGTTTGAAACTGACCCGAAGTGAAGAAGTGCACTGGATCGGAGTTTGCCTCTTTTTTTCCCCCCTCTTTTGAGTCTACAGTATGTTTCGCGTGAGTGCGTGTATGAACGTGCAGCTGTAAGTACTCTAGTATTCTCTCCGTGATTACCTCAGAGATGGTTAATGTCATTAGCATGGAAAACAGCCCCTTAATTACTCATCTGACTCTTGGGCATGCATGCACAGCTTCATTAAAATAATCGTCTCCATAGCCCGGATAAATAATTACTCAATCACCGGGGGCACCGTTTACGCTACCTAATGAGCAGCAGAGCGCCGAGTGTACAGGTGAACCGATGATGCACACATCAGAATGCTGAGCATCCTAAAGTTACGGAGAGACGATTAAGGGTAAGGATTTGCACTCTGTTCATGCCTCCAAACTACCGCCAAAGCCGATCTACTGCATACGAGACACAACCAATGAGGCAATTTATAATTATAAAGCGTATCATCTCTTTAAATGCACATCATGCAGGAATAATTATATCATGTCTGAATCTGTTCTGCTTGCTCTTAAGCTCCTGATTGCAGTGGGAGCCTGGGCAACTGCATAAGTGTTTTCTTTAAACGTTTTTAACGAGAATTGTCCGATATCACCCTGCTGGGTTCTCCAACAAACTCGCATTCCCGTTCCCTTAACCCAAGACCAGGCTAGGTTTGGGACGTGTTTAATTAACTGCTAAATTTAATTTTCAGTCAAATATAATATGCAATAGACCTAATTTTCTTGCCACGCGTCCTTTTCACACTTTTAATTTGTTTAGGCAGGTGAGAACAACAGTATTCGCACTCGACTTGTCGTGGACCAAAAAAAAACGTCAACCGGGTTCGACAGAACGTGAGCAGTGTGGTCTTGGTCCACATCCAAGTGAACTCTAATGTGGTTCAATTGCAGTAAGAAACCGGTTTGATCCCAAATGGACCAGTGAGAAGGAAGTGAACCAGAAATGCTGTGCGTTCTTCAGCTTCTTTCTACGCAGGATAGTTCAGAGGGTTAAGGCACTGGTTTGCTGATCCAGAAGGGTAAGGGCTCAAGCCGCAACACCACAACACCGTTGGCTCTGGCTAATCCTGCGCTCCTAACTTGCTGGGATATGTGAAGAAAATAATTTCTCTGTGCTATAATCTATTTATCTATGCATATAATTTTTATTATAAAGTTGTAAAGTTGGCGTGTATGTACATTGAATATATTTTTGTCTGTCTGTTTGTGCACACATCACGTAAAAAACTACAAAACTAATTTTAATGGGGTTTTCACAGGTATTTGGTCGAGCTTAAGGTAGCATATAGACTTTGTTCCATCGCAGTCAGTTCAAAGGAAGCGAAGATACGCTACTTTGAAATTTTAATTGAAAAACGCCCTTATATCATTAAAATATATTTTATTTTTTATAAAATCGATCTTGAAAAAAATCATTAATTCATCTCCAAATTTTTTTAAATATATATTTTTTAAATATGCGCTTATGAGTGTGCAATTGAAATCTACTTAATAAACGTGAACAATCTGTACACTTAACATTTTTTTAATACACTCTATTGAGTGAGCACTTAAATTCCACACGAACAAAGTTGTGGGCACATCTACTGATAAATAAAGGCTTCTTCTTTTTATATTCTGAAAAAGATGCAAATGTATGAGAAGCGTTTAATGCTTTAGTGGATCATAAAGAAAAAAAAAACCTGGATGTCAGGACTTTAATCCTATTCTGCATCTCTGATCAATTAAGAAAGAATTTAAGATATACTTAGCCAATATAGATTTTTTTCTAGATTTCTTTGCCATTACAAACAATGGAGGGGAATCACCAAGTACCAAGTGGTGCAATATTATTATGATTCGTTTTGTATTGCGATTCTGTAAGTATCATGATTTTATAATTATCCTGATTTGATATAAATTTGATTTGATTTTTTTTTCATTCTAAACAAACTTAACAAACCTACCACATAGGATGCTGCGCTGTCTGTTAATTTGTGAATAGTTTAGAGTGTACCACCTGCAGGATGTTATAGGAACTGCAACATTTTACCGCATCAAACACAAACAAATTTAAATTAATACATAATGAAAGAATAATAAATAAATTGACTTTGTCGATTTATTTATCACTGAATTACAACAATGAATAGATTTTTTTTCTCTATTACAGACACATCCACTTTCTGTATATCTGAAAAGGATAGTAAAGGAATGTGCATGCCTGAAGAAGGTCTGAACCAGACACTCATCTCTCAATAAGAGGAAGTGCTTTGTCAGGGAGATGTTGTTGAACAAAATCCTGAACGGACGCGATCAAAGAGCGTCTCCTCATCACTGATCCCTTCAGACAAAGGCACAAGGATTAGTGAGGGAGAGAGAGAGAGAGAGAGAGCCACAAGGCTCCTACACAGACACACACACACACTTTCATCAGTCTGCAGAGACAACCGATGCGTTGTCATGAAGGAGAATCGGGAGAAGATCAGAACTGCATCCGTGCACCACCGACGGTCTGGCAGCCAGACTAAAAGAGATTCTTTAATCCAGCAGGGCACGACGAGGGCGAGGAATGATGTGAAGTCTTCAGACACGCAGACGTGCAAGTAAAGTGCAAATAGTGAGCTCGAGAGCAGACCGAAGAGGCTCGGCTTTGACGTCTCCTACATGCGAGCGTTCAAAGCAAGACGTTCTTAATGGCCTGAAGCACTAGCGATGCAGGGGGAAGATTTTAAAAAGAAGAAAAAGAAAATGGGTGGGGATAAAATATGACACTTCTTATATTATTAGAAGTAACAGTTTTGTTACTTCTTATGTTACTTCTTACATAACTGCTACTTCTATATTATCTTATCGGTTCTACAGGGACGGAAAATAGTGTAGCTAATGGATTATAACCATAATGTATGGACGAAATATATACTATATTATATTATTATTATTACACCACTATACGGACGCAACTACACCGGATCATCGCACCCGTACCCAAAGTCTTTCTACAAGAATAGAATTGTTTGTTCGCTCTAAAATCAAATTAGAATCCACTGCTGGGGTCATGAATCACCGTCTCCGAGTGCAGCGTATCACTATTTCTCCACTCGTCTAGATGACAGGAACTGCTTTCATCATCCCAGATGTCTTGCAGTAAAAATACACAATTAGTGGGGTGTAAACCGGCAACAATAAAACTCTAAGAGAAATAATAACTCGGGTCAGAATACGAGTCTTGTTTGCTGCGATGAAGAAAATTCCAGTGTGCTGGAAACGCTTTAGGCTTGAACAATTAAATAACGCAGAGGAAAGTTTTTTTGTGCTGTACAAAAGCAAGAACCAAGCTGTAGCAAGTGTAAAACCCCTGGCTCGTGATTTATTAGGAAAGATTACAGCATGCAACAGCCAAACAAAAGCAAAAAGCTTAATCGAGTCCAAGCCTAAGATTGTCTCGTGCTTATATCAGATCGAATTCGCAACGGACTCGCGCTCAACATCGAGTCTTTACAGAACAGACGTGTAGGAGCGTCATGACTCCTCTCGCTAGCCGCTGTCGCTATTTTTGTACCGCTATTTTGTTATAATGCATGTCTTAAACTTATACGCATTTAAATCAGATACATTGTGACGGTCATTACTAAGTAATACACTTTCTCCTTCTAGGAAATTAAAGTTGGGCTAAAAAAAAGAAAAAAAATTTTTTTAGTGCATTTAGCTTGTATTGTAGAAACATCTACACAAACTCTGGGTCTCTGCCAGGTCCATGTGCATGTTTAGTGACTAAGAAGAACAGATTCCTCACATGTGTGGATGTGGATTTGGGGGGGAGGAGGCTACTCGATCTTACACAGAGATGCCGAATACACTCCCTTCTTCCAAACCACGAGATGACATCACCGCGGCGACTGCTGAGCTTTCAAAGTTCATAAAGTCAAATATCTTCCACGGCGCACTTCCTCAGACCTTTGACCATTTTTAGCTGTGGAGTTTTGTTCCCTCCACGCTATGCAGAGTTTCCACAGAGAGCTTGTCTATGTACAGTATGTAGGAGTAACACACAACACAATACACAACACAAAGTTTTGTAAACTCAATGTCCGCTGGTGAATTGTCTAATCCTGAGCTTGGACAGTGAGCATGGGAACCTCACGATACGATATCATAATGATACCCAGGTGCCGATTCGATTCGCCAAGATTCACCAAGATATACAGTACTGAACCGAAAAGACGAACAATATTACCTCATTGTCATCTGTGAGTTTATTTCTCCTGAAAGAAACCAAAATACACGCTATTAGGGTGTTTGTTAACTGTACCACGGTATGAGGAATGCAAGTGTTTGTTTCAATTCAATTATGTAGAAATTAAGTAAAAATAAATAAATAAATAAAAACTTGTGTACACATGTAAAAAAATTGTGTAATCACAAGAAAAGGGGGGAAAAATAAGGAAATGTTTATTTAGCGTTTTTGTAAAGTACGCTAAAACGTTTTACAGAACTAAATAATAGTGACGGGAAGTTTTAATCTTTTTAGTGACTCGGTTCTTTGAATCTCGTTTATCAAAATGAACAAATCTTTTTTTTTTTTTTGAGTCATTTAGTTTATTTTGTTCTTTTGATAAATAAAATAAAATGTTGACTTTTCAACAAAAAGACCCCCAATACGTCTACATAAACAAATTTTGTCTATAGCTCCAGTTATGAAAATATTACAATGCAACTAAGGACATATTATAATAAACAGAATGAGTAGCTCACCTCTCATATCTTCCAGTCTGAGTCGTTCGTTCTTTTGAATCTATTGCACCGCATAGCGTCTATGGGAGTCACATGACTAAAGAATGAACGACTCGGAGTAGAAGAGTCATTGAGAAAGAATCGCTCAATTCTGTTTCCTGTACATAACCTACAGGGGTTTCGCGGTGATTTGTGCATGCGCACCCAGTAGAAAATGAACAAATCCCTCTCCAAGACTACTCGTTCTTCTGAGTCACGTTCAAGATTCGTTCAAAAAGAACGAATCGTTCATGAACGACCCATCACTACTGAATAATTAATCTGAACTAATTTGTTGCATATATGTTGAAATGTTAGAGGTGGAGGAGAAGATGAAGGCCCAAGAGGGGGTTCATGGATATGGTTGGACATGGAAAGATGTGGTGGACAGAGGAAAACATTTGTTTTTAAAGGCCAGATCTGTAGATGGAGACAAACGGTCCACTGTGGTGACTCCCAACGGGAGCAGCCGGAAGAAGAACAACGTTCCACAACATTAAACATAACTAAAAATGATATTGACATTTTATTAAAAGACAAATTTCTACAAACCCATCTTGTGATTAGCTGCCACACTATTTGGCAAAAATAGTTATTATGCCCCAGATTAGCAAACCTGTGCTTGCTGTATGTAAACTTTACGCACCTGGAGAAAAAAAGTACAAGCAAAAGAGAGAGAGAGGGAGTGAGAGCGCGTGTACGAACCTGCCTCGGAATTGACCTGATTTACTACAGCTTTTGTTCCTGAAAGCTGAAAATACCCCCGGAGACCCTATAAATAAATTGGCACATTTGAAAAGCCTTATTGTGTGCGATGGCGGAATGCGAGACGCAAGATTGTGTCATGCGGCAGCAGAGACACAACATGAAAACAACTACACTCTGGTTGGTGACATCATACCTGCGTCGGTGCATCATCACAGCTGTCGGAGCTGGGTAGCGGTGAGCGACTCATCTGCTGGGAATCTCCCTTTATCTCCATGGCAACAAGCGGAGAAAAAGCACCTTGGAACGAGGGGAATGGAATGTGTTCTTTTCTTTGAAGTGTCTACCGTGATGAGGTCACATGATTCATCAACGAACTGAAAGAAATCTTTTTTTGCTTTTTTGCACTTTTTTTGCTTTTACAAGGAACAAACGACACGACCCCATGTCATCACCATGAAGTTGATTATTACGATGAAACTGCATGACCTGGTGTGTGTTACACCTCTACTACCTCGTGAACCGTGTCTGTGGATTCGTTACGCCGATTTTAATGACATGCTGCGTTATATCTTAAACTTATGACAGTTAAGAGTCCAGGCATCGAAATCACCTCTGATGGATCGAGTTCAGAAATAGAAAGCTCTACAGCACCGTAAAATATTACTGAGCGCATTTCAATACTTGATGAAGTAAATCCAGGGTGCAAGAGGGATGTACGTGATCTCCAGAAAAAGCTTGAGAAGCACTAAAGTTACAGCTAAATCTACTTCTTTAAACAAAAATTACAAATAAAAATAGTAGTATAAAAATCTTTCTGATTGGAGAATTCAACACGTGATAAAATAATTCACTATGCATTGTGCTACATCTCTGTCTTATAACACCTGTACGACATATTATGAGAGTTTTTCCTCCATTGTTTCCACTTTCAGCTTTAATCCATCACATTTTCGTCACCTGTCCTAAAGCGCTTCCTGTGATGCCGTTTCTTCCAGATGTTTATTACAGTGGACGTCTCTTGATTGAATTTAACGTCTATAGAAATTCGCGCATTGTGACACAGACGCTTGTACGGTACAGAGTGTTGTGTGTTTGTTTTTAAATAATTAAAACATCCATAATCAGGGTCCCTACACATGATAAGCGGTATAGATGAAAGTTACTGATGAACTTTATAATGATGTATAAAAAAACACTTTGGTAGACTTATTAACCTTTTTTCCCAAAAAATTTTTTTCTAGAGGCTTGTTAGAAAACCCATACTGCACAATACTTATACAGCGCCGTGAAAAATTATTTGCCCCCTACCTGTTGTGGGTTTTTTTTGTTTGTTTGTTTGTTTGTTTGTTTGTTTTCATTCAGATCCTCAAACAAATTTTTACTTTACACAAAGATAAAATTAATAAATCCAAATTGCGGTTTTTAAATGATGATTTTAGCTGTCCAAACCAAAAAGCTGTTCAAACGTGCCTGACCCTATGTGAAAAAGTAATTGCCCCCTAAACTTCAATGCAATTTGCAATCAAGTGTCTTTCACATCACTGTGGAGGAATTTTGGCCCACTCTTCTTTGCAGAATTGTTTTAGTTCAGCCAAATTAGGAGGGTTTAACCTGTTAAGATCAAGATCAAGTTTGACTAGGGCACTCCAAAACCTTAATATTTTTTTTTTACCATTTAAAGGTGTTTGTTTGATTATCTAAATCATTTGTATGTGACAAATATGCAAATAAATGCAAAAAAATAAAAAATAAACAGACAAATACAGGCAAATACTTTTTCACAGTGCTGTAATTCCCAATACTCTACGTGGACTCCTCTATTATATTGACAATCGATGCATTATTGATCGCTTATGGACATATGGACATATTCTACAACTCCGTCTCCACTATAAAAGACTTTTCTATTCGTTTTAGGCTCCACAGAGGACAATTGCACTCATCCAGTCGGCGCGTTATGCTCAGGAGGCATGGGCTGAGAATGAACACCCCGATGTTTCCTGACATTTAAAGGACATGAATAATACAGGAACTCGAGACACATTCTTACACACGAGCTCTTACAATTCAGAGATTCACGAGGCGGCTACCGTTTTGACTGAACTCAAGAAGATACCACTTTAAAAAAAAAATTTTTTTGCATTTCATGAAGCAGTTCACCATGACGCCATGATAATGCCTTTAACACCGCTGCGTAATCGAGGCGGCTCTTCAGCAACAGCGATGGCGTTGAGTGGGAAGTCGTCCCTTCAGTCGTTCCTGAGAGAGTGAGAGCACTAACTGCAGTGAAGAACGCATTCACTTCCATCAAATCGTAATCTAATTATATCCTGTGTGAGATGAACGCTGGGGAGGAAACGTGGTCTGAGCGAGGAGACGGATGGAGGCTCATGGAAAGGCTGCGCTGCACGCTCCTGCGCCAAAGTCTTACCGATCGAATCCCGAATACAACGATTAGGTTCAGGATTAATGAGATGTTAAAATGAAAAGTGGTGAAGCGATTTAAGTGTTTTGAAAGGGTAGAACAGCGAGAATACTCCGCCCTGTAAAATAAACATGTTCAATATCATGTTTAGAATACAGCAGAGTTTCCAACGGGTCCTAATTTAGTCATATATATATATATATATATATATATATATATATATATATAAAAAATGTACATAAATTTTTTTCAGTTCAATCAACTTTACAAGCATGACTTGAAGAATGAAAAATGGGTCACATACGCAAAGACATAAAACATTAATAAGATCACGTGTTTATACGGTTGTTTTTGGTGGTTTCTGTGACCTAATAATAACAATAATAATAATAATAATAGCGACATCATTCCCATATTTCGGTAGCAGTAAAATGTACGTGCTTTAAAAATAATTCTAACTTTGTCTCTACATGACATCAGAAAACCCAAATGCGCAGTTTGAAGCCTCGAGAGTCAGTTTTGTTATTCAATATTAAAACTAGATTAGATGTTTAAACTAAATGTTTTCTAAGAACTTTAAAACTACATTCAGATTTACTTGTTTAAAAACGCTTTTAAAAGTGTCAACAGAATTCAACAAGTTCCACGCTCGATCATCCGGAGATCGCGAGTTCGATTCCCGGAGTTCTAGAGAGCTGATTGGCCGAGCTCTCTCAGAGGAGAGGGATGAGAGGTACTTGGTGCTCCCACATTAATCACGGCTCTACAGCCAATCAGGGGCGTCTGTGAGCTTACGCAAGCGGACGGAGCGGATAGCGCTGTCCTCCGAGTGTGTTACTCCGCCCTCGACGTGAGCGAACAGTTCAAAAAGATGTGGTCGGCTGGCGTCATGTGGTTCAGGGGGAAAAATGTGATAGTCTTCGGCATTCCGGCCAACTGAGTGGTAGTAGTGGCCTTAATGTGGGAGCTCCCTAGTGACGGGGAGGGGAATTGGACACGACTAAATTAGGGAGAAAATCAGGGGGAAAAGAAAAATCAGGGGAAAAAAAATAATAATAATAAATTGTGTGTGTGTAGCGTGTCCTATTCTGCATCAAAATCTGCAAAATCTGTTTCCTGGCTTTTTTTAAAGAAGAGCACGAGTGTGTGTGTGACTGTTCTCATTCATTTTACGGATGCATTTACTGTAAATACTTTCACTGTAGCAGAATAAACAGGCACAAAAGCGATAGCGCGACACTGAACTCTCCGCTACACGTTAATCGATCGTTCGATGGCATCGTGCTTCTGGACAAGATTTTTATTTTTTTTTTTTTTTTTTAAAGGTGCGCAAATATACTTGCACAGCCGACCACTGTATACTCTATGTGTGGGAAACACTGTACAGTGAAGAATATCAAGATATTAATTTAGATTTCATGCAAGGAGTCTCAATGTTTTCTCACCGTCCTAAAATTGTGGTTTCCTGGTAACGTTACAAGCTACTTTTTATAACATAAGTGATAACAGTGATAACTAACACGCTTTGTGGATGTTCCACACGATAAAATGTGCCTATAAACCGATTATAAAAATAAAAAATAAAAAAAAAACACGCCTTGTTCATTACATAATAAAACTCGTGGGAAATGTCGGGAAATCATATGAGAGATATAAACCACGTGATATTCTTGGAAAGATGTCTGGGATTTCTGAGTAACATTAAGCACCATCACTGATTATTGTCCTCGAACAGCACCACCTTGTAGTGTTTTATTCCTTAAATAACACACACTATCATACCGTTTAGCGATGGTATCATATAAAACACAGGTACAGTATCTCTATCGCCTCTCCTCTTTCACCTAATCTGTTTATCACCCACCGTTACACCAGCAAATCAAGCATGCGAATAAAACTGGAATCATAGCCGGCAGGGGAAGCTCCTTCCATTAAATATCATTTTCTCTCCGCGATCGTGTTTCCCATCAGCTCACAGGGAGGATAACTGAAGTGGCAGCTTGGCGACCCTGGATTCATTTAACGCCCAATAAGAGACAATTAAGCTCCTATTGTTGGACTTAATTAAGAACATTTATCCACATTAATTGTTATTTAGGCTGCATATTTAAAAGAGAGAGAGAGAGCGAGAGAGAGGGGAAGAAACGAGAGACTCTTCACTTGAGGGTCTCTAAAAACCCAAAAACAAGAGAAGAAAGGCAACATTTTCTACCACGATAACGCGGAAACATACAAAACATGGAAGCTTGTTACGTTTCGCGCGCTTCCCAAACCGTCGGTACGTCTCAACGGGTGCTTTTTTTAATTTCAAACGCGCTAATCCAATAACAAATTAATAGTCCAGGAGTTATCCTGATGTAATTTCTGGCGTGTCCTTGGAGAAATTAGACCCGCTCATTTGAAGGTAATTGATAAGACAAAATCCTGGTTTCAGCATCTTCACTGCAATCATGGCGGGGCAGCCAGAAACAAACCTGTTTGTTGATAAGATGATGATAAGATGATTTGTTAGACATCACAGAAAATCTAACATGGTTTTTAATAATGTTCAATAATGTTAATTTGAACTCTAACAAGAACTTTGCTTGTTATTCACCAATGTACGGTTTCATTTGCTTTGTACGATTAAGCGATATCACATGAGAGGGAGCGCTCTTGTGCTGAATATCAGCACGGCTGTGACGAGGTCGTAGAACATACTTTGAGTACTAAAGATATTACAGCTGTGCTGATATTTAGTACAACAGCACTGGCTGTTATGTAAGTGTGATGTTGCTTTAATTTTAACAGATTATCGTTTTGTTTGGTTTATTTAACAACACGCATATCCTTCCATGACTAGCGGGATTGACTATCCGCGACTGGCGGAGATGACAATTGACAGCTAGTGTAATTAACAGGGATGAAAGTAGTTTTAAAATCTTACCGATACTATGTACCCACAAAAAGTGATGTGAGGCAGTGGTGGTGGTGGACATTCCTGACAGACGTACAATATTTACTTTTTCTATTTCCATTTATTCCGCTTCAGAATATCAGCTAACTTCAGGGTTCTGGCCTTGAATCCCAAATAGCGTTAAATAGAAAGCTATGTGCACTACGTAGGGTGTAGAATCCCTTTTGTCTACACACTAAGACGTGCCCTTGATCAGGAGTTAGAGAGAGATTTAGGATTCAGCCTTGTGTTAGAGGGTAGTTAGCTTTTTAGCTAAAGTTAGCCATGAACAGAACAGCGTTGATTAAAAATTACATAATGTAGTTAAACGTCCCAGTGCTGTTATACTCTATATACATCACCACTTGTGGAACGTCTCTCATCCGATAAGGTTACTCGGGTGAAACTAGGGCTGGGCCGATAAACGATATCATATCGAATCGCGATTTATTTGATTTTAAAAACGATGAAAAGCTCTAGACAT
>JAQQZS010000011.1:23529889-23541987 GCA_030068045.1 Platyallabes tihoni
GAAAACGAACTAGACGCGGTTTCCTTGCGTTCGTTGGGATTTGAACGCCAAGAAAAAGCTGCATGCAACGTTTTTTTACGCCGTATAAACGCGCTGCCGGACAAACGCACGTCACCAAAGCCTGTGTGAACACTCTCACTGACTCCTATGTGTAGAAAACCATCGGCCGCTCACTGGACGCTACGAACGGCAGAAAAACGCTCGATTTTAACGCCCGTGTGAACAAGGCCTTATTGATCCCAGAGGGAAATGCGTTGCGTTGTCTTGGCTACAGTTGCTTTCTGTTATTTCAAAAGAGTAATAAATGAAACGAGGGGAATTTGAATAACTTGGAAAAAGGGGGGAGGGAGGGGGAAAAAGAGAAAAAAAAAACTACTTAAAAAAAAGTAAACAGTAAATTCCATATTGCACTAACAGGAAGACACAGCATGTGAGTCATGACTGAATTCACACGTATTGCACTTGGAATCTATGAACCTCAGGGCAGAGGCAACCAGTTTTTCGACAGGAAAGTGGAAAACTCCTTGATGCCATGTAACATATAATCGTCAAATGTGGTCATTTATTTATTTATTTATTATTATTATTATTACTATTACAGTGGAACCTTGGATTACAAGCATAATTCATTCCGGAAGTGGGCTCATATTTCAAAACACTCGTAAACCAAAGCAAATTCCCCCATAAGAAATAATAGAATCTCAAATTATTTGTTCTACAGTCCAAAAAAATAAATACATAAAAATAATTAATACAAAATATAAAGTAAAAATAAAACAAATTAACCTTTAAAAAAAGTAAAAATAAATCCCGACAGATAAGTGTTTCCGTTTATGCGCGCAGGCAAGTAAGAGGAGAGGAGGAATCAGCCCTTCCCCTCTTCTCGTCTTACACAGAAACACTTCCTCCTCTCTTATTTGAGTTTCACACACACACACACACACACATTAACGGAAAGGCTGTTTTATCGAAAAAATTAGCAAGAAACATCGCTAACTACTCTCGCGTCAGCGCATGCTAACAATCACTGCTGTAAAGTAAAAATTAAAAAAAAACTTAACCTGCACTTTACCTTTGAAAAGAATCGCGACAGAGCAGTGTTTCTGTGTAGAGCAGAGAGAGAGTGTGTGTGTTTTTGTGTGCGAAGGCACGAGGAGGAGTGAGTGTGTGAAGGGGCACGGTGTCAAATTATGCGTGCGCACAAACATAACAGCATGCTGACACAGGGAGAGAGAGAAAAATGGATCCTTAACCTCTCTAATAAGACTTGCTTTGCTTTACACGCACGCACACACGTGTCATAACAATACACACGCGCTGTACACACATGCATAAGGAGACGTATATTACGCCAGCACTGTGTACAGTATCAGTCTTGATACTTTGAAAAAGTTTATCAGCACTGGAGAGTCTTAAGGACCAGAGTTGGGTATAACTAGGCTACTGTAATCCAATTTTCCTGATAACGCAGTAATGTACTGTAACGCGTTACATTTTAAATGCATGTAATTTGATCACAGTTACCAATGTCAATAACATTACATTACTAGCGTTACAAATGTAGTGTTTAAAAATTCATCAAAATGCATTTAAAAATCGCCTGCAGAAGGGAGAGTGCCTACGTAGGGAGCCTACGGAGTGAATGAGGAGCGACAACAGGTTGAGGCGCAGCCCATCAGAGGCACACGCCGGGACAGATGTTTCCAAAGTAACTTGAAAGTAACCTAATTAGTAATCTGATTACTTTTTGCATGAAATAAATCAGTAATGTAATCAAATTACAATTTTAAAGAAGTAATTTGTAATAGAATACTTTTTTGGAGTAACTTCCAACACTGTTAAGGACTAAGGCAAGGTTTACATTACAAGCCTGAAGTGACTTAATACCAATGTTTTTACCCTAAAAAAATGTTTTAGACAGATATGATTATTTATTTTAGTGATCTAGGTCACTTTTGTATGTGGTCCTAAATCGGATATATAGCGGATACACAGTCGTGAATCAGAATCAGGAATTTGTGCGACTTTTTTTTTTTTTTTGCCTTTTTTTTTATGACGAGAATCAGTTTCGGTTATTCAATTTTAAAACAAAAAAAAATTGTTTAAGATTAATTTGTCAAAGTAACTAAATTTGGATTTACTTTCACGTTTAAAAACTTTTTCAAAAGGTGTCAACGAGGATGTCATAGCGGCGCTAACAAAAGCTGCTAACAAAGCTAAAAACCAGGCGTCTGGATTTCTTCCTACTTCTGGACCTCAACAAATACAGCACAGACTAACCGTTGTCTCGAGTCAGATAAACATCATTTCAAATTATGGATGTGAACCGTCGCAACATGCAAATCCGATCTGTGTCGAAATATCAGAATTGAACAATGTGGCCTGTAACGTAAAGGCAGACAGAGACGTAGACACTTTCTGGTTTCTCCGTAAGATGACAAACTTTAGCTCCAAAACGTTAAAAAAAAAAAAAATGCACGTAATGTGGACTAATCCACTTCATGGAGATAACGGCACTTCACATTTGATACACAATCGTACATCATCCCCTTACTGTTTATTTTCTGAAAGAAAATCCTATTATTTGAGAAAAAAAAAAAAAACACCACCAAGATGGTAGATTGTTAAATAGATTTGAGATTAAAAATACGTCTAAATGCTGAATCTTTCCCCTTCTTCACCTCGGTGCTGGTTAAACACCACACCCAACACTGAGATCTGTACCAGTGGAGAAGACTGACGGCTCGATCGAGGCTGGGGGGAGGGCCGGATCTGTGCGCCGTGCTGGAATAATGAGGAACTGCTCACAGGCTGGCTCTCTTTCAGATTATCTAGCAGAACATAGAGGCATTGTCTCTGCTGAAATCCTGTTATCTTATATGATACGAACAGGAGACGGACGACACCATCAATTTTCACCTAATTATCCCATTTCCAGGCAGCGAGGCGGCAAAACAATTAAAACGAACTTGGGTGAGCGAGTTAAACCTGACTGAAAGGCAATAACGTTCAAGCACGTGCCCGCGCGGATGAGTAACGATCTACGCTACGCCGAACGACGACGCTGCGCGGCAGATGCTTTTTCTTTCTTTTTTTTTTCCTCTCTCTTGCTCAGGATGAAACAGTTTCACAATCATGCCACGAATACCCCAGCGTCGCCGCCAAGAGTCTCTCGATGACACGGCCAAGCGTAAACACGACTGCTCTTCTGCCTGGAAGCGGACGAGGACGTCAGAGCACGGGGCAGCTCGCACGCTGTGATATATTCGCTAAATTGGCGGGACGAAAATAGTATTCCTGATTTCATCATGTTTTGGAAATGATGACATGTTCCAGTGTAGAGAGTCAATATTCTGTATTCAGACTCGCAAACATCAGCAATAAACTCAGTACGGAATAAAAATATATATATAAATAAAAAAAACGATTGATGGTGGTGGAAAAATTTCCTCCTGACGCTGGAGACTTGAATGAGTTGTGGTTATGATATCTCACATTATGTGCTTGAAAAAAAAAAAAAAAAACGAATTGACAACTTCTGACCAATAGGAATCCAGAATTGAACACCGCAAGTTCCAAAAAAAAAAAAAAAAAAAACACTAAGGCGAGGGTTTCCCCGGATGTAAGCTTGTTCATGCAAATCGCGCGCGTCAGCCCGCGCAGATAACAGTAACGCAGTGTGGACGCTGACCTGTTTGCATGATATTTAAATGATTCGCAAATTTCTATCGCTTGACCGCTTCCTGTATGTGCTTTAAAGGAAGAGTGGTGTTTATCAGACTAATAAACCGTTCTCCTTTTTTTTTCCTTTTTTTTTTTTTTTAAACACTTCCTCTAGACCCAGTCTCAAACCGTCGTACGCTTTAAACGTTCCTAATCTTTCATCTTTAAAACAAAAACACTACACTGAAAATCCCCTGCCATGTACAGATGGGGAAAAAAAAAGAGAGAGAGAACAAAATGGACAAACTTTGGACAATTTACTTCTGGAGCACTTGGTGCTTTCCTGTTGAATCAACCAACACCAAGCACACACACACACACACACACACACACGTCCTGGCTCCCGGTCTTCCTTCCTCATGCTGAAATCTCTGCATATTTTTAGTTTTAAACAAACCCTGGCCATTAGCCGGACCCAACCTGAGTGATGATGGGAAGTGAAGAAAGCCATAAACAACTCGGAATCGTTTCGCTCTGCTCGGCAGGTTGAGGTGGATCTGTATCGACGCTTAATAAAGTAACGAGGCTAAGAATAAACACAAAAACCAGGACGGGAACACGGTTAGCTAAGGGGTGCAAGCTCTCCAATTACAATGGATCAGGGAGAGCGCAAGTTCTTCTCCCTATCTCATGAGCTACACGGATAATAAAGGATTTAATTACGACTGAGAAAGTATTATTAGAGTGGAAAATGTGTTGAAGGTCCTGTAAGAGCAGTTGTAATTTCGAATATTTCACCTCTGCCAGAAAGACTCTTTTCTCCCCCCCCCCCACGCTTTTGGACGACAGTCTCACAGACTCTGTTATTACCAGTTATTATTGCGGGGGCCAGAAATGTTAGGCCAGATTGTAGAGAACAATTCCTCAGAGCTGTAAAGACATTCGCTGCTTTGCTGGGAAAAAGGGTGACTTTTTTTTTTTTGGCCGCCAAATAAAAACAGACGTTACATAATCTGTTGTCTTCGAGAGCCTGTGATGTGAAGAGCAAACGCAGCACATATGGAGGACAAAAACCAAAGAACCTCGAACCATACATTTGGATTGAACCATTTGGAAGGCGTTTTTTTTTTTTTTTTTTTTCAATCCCAAGCAACAAATGAGGCAGAGTGGAAACATACAGTACAGCTGAACATCTAAATTTGACAGTTCCAAGATTTTAACTTACAATCTGGTGGTTATGTAGAACAGTGCTGCGCAAAAGTCTTGAGCCGCATGTCAATCCTTCATATTAAATTATATGATGTAGATTAAATTAAAGAAATCAGAGCAAATGTTTTAAGGCGACAAGCTGCAAAGTACCGTTTAAAGATGCGGTTTAAAAATGGGTTGTCTATGCAACAACCTCAGCAGCGACCTCGTTTCCCCTCTCGTCTGTTCCAACCACTCAGCATTCCGCATCAGCAGTATACTTTTTAAAGTATCACAAAATTACTGTCGTTAAAAAGTAATCAGTAATACTAGTTCGAGTACTTTTGCATTGCAGAAAATGAAAACTCCTTTGTGATTCCTCATGCATGTTGTTTTAGTCAAGACCTTTACAATTATTCTACCATAATCACTCAGCGAAGTTTGGCCCATAATCTGTTAACTACTAATACCCCTATCTCACCTACACGCTTTCGCGCGGTGGCCATAAGTACGGTTCATCATGGTTCACCGCGAGTTTTGCCGCTATGATTATGTGTCCATCTTTCCGCGCGTCAGTCCTCACATAGTCAACCCGCATAGGTGAGATAGGGGTATAACAGCAGGAATAACAGAGGGGGGCGGGTTATCGGGGGCGGGGCTTGTAGGACGAATTTCACACACACACACTAACGGAATGACTGCTGTCTGGCTCACGGATTTGTTTTATATTTTTGAAAATATAACTAAATAACCGAGTACTTAAATGGCGGATTAGATGAGTCGTTACATCAAAAAAGTAATCCAAGTACAAAGTAACGCATTACACCCATCTCTGAAAACAAAAACATTCCTCTGAAACTTGTCAGGTACAGGGACTGGGGGAAAATGAAAGCTGAGAAAGTTCCTCAGAAAGCTAGGAGAGCTTTTACTCAAGACTACATTAAAAATACAAAGTCTGGCTCTTTGGAAGCAAAATATAAAGAAATTAGGGGGCTCAGGCCTTTTAAACAAAACCATAGTTTTTAAGTTTCTCAGGATCCATAAATCCAGTTTAGCAGTGTGCTACATCGTCATGCTGATGCCTAATCAATATATTAACCATTCAGCAGGCTTTTCACAGGATTAATATTGTGACATCATCTGTATGGTCTCTTTAGGGTATAAAAACATCCTAGAGCTGGCCATGGGGTTGTTGAAAAAAAAAAAATAATAATAATAATAATAATAATAATCTTAGCAATTGAAATACTCTCGAATCTAGCTAAACTTATCAGTAATTACTTAAAATATGTACAAGTATGCTTTCAAGTCAAATGTTAAACTAAGTAAAACTGAACACGAAATGTTTGACTCTTTTAAGAAATTAACTCATAAAAATAGCAAAAAATATCTGCCAATAGAACAAGATTTTTTTTTAAAGAAAATTTGACTGCAAGTAAAATGAAAAATGTTATATTTGAAGAAAATGTATATAAATTTAACAACATTCAAAATATTTTCACTCGACAAGATAGACTGTCATTTTTTGCAGTGCTCAAATCAATATCACGATTAATTGAACAGTTTACCTCGATTATGATCGATTAAGGTATGGATTTTTTTGTTGTTGTTTTGTTTTTTGTCCTCATACTTCACTGACAAGGTTTGCACTATAATTATGCTCAGCTATTAAAGCGGAGTTATTTTTTTTTCCTAATGGAAGATGGTTCTCCTCCATGTTGCTCCCACGTTGCAGACCGGACAAGGTAGAGTCATGTGACTACACGTTTTTACGGAGACAGGACTTGAACACACACAGTAGCCAAAGAATAAAAATAATAATAATAAAGAAAAAATTACTAACATGGGCAAGATTATGTCGATCAGAGGGTCTGAGTGTCGGCTTCGAATCATTTTTCAATTAAGTGCCCAGCCCGAGGTCATTGTTTGTAAAAGTGTCTAGAACAGACATTTTTTTTTTATATGTTTCTGAATAAGCAGAAAAAAATATATAAACTGTCGCTTTGTACATTTTGACAAGATGTAAATGGAGTCTACTACTCTGGAGCTAAAAGAGGGAACACTTTGGTTGGGATGCAAATACACAGCCGAGTCATAATGTGTGTGAGAGTGTTTGTTGTGTCTGGAGATTGAGTGCAACTACGGGAAGAAGGCTAAGGAAGAAGCAGACGTATGGACGTGTCGCTGTGTGTTTATGTCTTTCACATCTTTGTTTGTAATTGCACCATGACTCACATCGATCCGGGATTAAATCTTTTTTTTTCCTACTAAAATAAATACTTATACTAAAAGAAAAAAAAAAAAAAAAAAAACACACACACCAGGGAAATTATTAATCCTATCTTTGTGCTGAACATCGTACCCGGACCCCGATTCTTTCCTTCTTCCTGGCATCTCTTTCAATGATTGAAGCCTCGCCATCCTGTTAATGATTTCGGAAAAAGATGGCATGGGTCCAAAAGACGAGTGTGCGCATGTTCGAGAGAGAATCTACTTAGGAAACATTAGATGAGAGGATGATGTCTTTAAAAATGTGCTTGCATGGCTGCCTCGAGCTATAATCTAATAAAGCTCTTCGCTGCCTAACGAGGTCCTTAATGAGTCGAAAAAACACGAGACATGATGAGCAAGACTGAGCGCCGGGGCGTCCTGGAGGACGTCCGACGGATGGGTTCAATATCCTCTAAAGAGAAAACAGAAATCCCTTATGAAAACGTAAAGTGGATGTGTAGGCCCGTCGTAGGCCACGTAGCAAGAAACGCACATGTACAGTATGTCAGGGTCTACGAGCTTGAGAAACCAGTTGAGATTCACGTGTGTGCGCGTACGATGTCGGGGTGTATCCCTTCCTGGAAGAGGCTCCAGATCCAGCGTGGCCCTGTCCCTAAACTGATTACAGAAGATGAATAGAATAGAAATGACGCTCAGTGATTCTGGATAGTTGGTCTGCAACCAAATGTTGTAAATGTTGTGCTACAAAACATTTCCTGCTCTCCTGATCTCTTATATCACCCAAATGAGGATGGGTTCCCTATTGAGTCTGGTTCCCCTCAGGGTTTCTTCCTATTGCAGGTTCTCTGCAAGGTATAGAGAAAATATATATATATATATATATATATATATATATATATATTATCTCGAACATTGGATACAGTATGGCGGCATGTTGTGCGTCCCTAAATTGCCTCAGAAGTCCAGCTGTCCAGAATCACTAAAACATCTTCAAAGCTCATTTATTCATCGTCGACACTGCATTGCCAAAAGTATTCACTCGCCTACCTGGCTCGCGGTCTTTGTTCTAATTCATTCCAAAGGTGCAGGCCAGTCAAGTTCTTCCACACCAAACTCACTCGTCCATGTCTTTATGGACCTTGCTTTGTGCACTGGTGTGGGGTTGTTTTTCAGGAGTTGGTCTCGGGCCCCTTACTTCCAGTGAAAGGAACTCTCAATGCTTCAGCATACCAAGACATTTTGGACAATTTCATGCTCACAACTTTGTTTAGGGACGGCCCTCTCCCTGTTCCGACATGACTGAGCCAGGCCTTCTCGTCCAACGTCAGTGTCTGAAACTACAGATAGTTTCTAGTTTCCAGTTTTCTAAAGGAATGTCTAAATGTGTGGAACTCATGGTCCCTGATACTGGACTGGACTCCCTGTATCCTTGGACGTATATAAAGGCAGAAGCGGTTGTGATATAAGTGGTCCATAGACCGTTTTCATTCAGGACTGGTTGGAACACCCTCGTTTACACACTACAATTTAAAAGTCATTTTGGGAGGAAACTCTGAGGAAACTCATGTAGCCACAGGATCAACCGAGGAAAAAGCAGGAGCTGTGAGATGGCGAGGCCACCCGCTGTGCCACCCCACCGCACCATCCCATCACTACAGAAGAATGTGTTGCAGCTCATCACTATGAAGATATCCAGACACACACCTGCACCTCCACTCTCAGCACACTAACAGCTCCACGCTGAGCATGAGAATCTCGCGCTAAGTGAACGAGTGAGGACTCGGTACCAGCCTCTCGCTCCGGGGGAAAAAGAAAAAAAAACAAAGCACTTCTCTTTTTCTATTAAAATGCTTTTGTCAGTCATTAACCCAGTACTTACACCAGATGAATTCATTTTCTCTTCTCCTCAACCCAGGAGTGAAGTGGTTGGTAATAACGGCAAAGAGATGTGCGCATGCTAATAGCGTTTAAATGACGTAGCACAAAGATATTAAACTCTCGTACGGCAGAAGCCACAGGCGCATTCAGCGGAAAAGGGTTCTTCACTAGGTTATTCGTGAAGTTAAAGATTTGTAGAGTCCTAACCTACTAAAAAGGTTATAGTTCAGAAACCTGATGGACGAGCGATTGTTTTGGCTCCTTAAAACGATGTGTGATTTGGTGCTGCAAAGCTTCCCAGACCATGAAGAACAAATTTATTGCACAGAGATTTCTTAATCTTAACCTTTATTAGTCAAGTACATGTTTAAACCTGAACAGATCTGAGATTTGGATTGGTTTGAGACCTAAACAAACGTAGTAGTGCTATAGGTTAATCTAACATTTATTGAACATCTGTAGTTAAGTTGACCATAAATCGAGCTAGAACTAGCAAAGAGATCAAAAGCAACTTAAAGATAAACACATTTTTAGGATGTGTTGGTGTTAAATATCATAATCAGTTTTATTCAAAGAGATTATCTACACTTTATACTAGACTCATGGTTAAGTATACTCGAACGAAAGGAACGCATGAGTATCATAAGTTATAGTTTCTCATTTTTGAAAATAATCGTCCCATCTAATGATCCTTTTTGTTGTTCGCTTGATTAGAGAATGAATGAAGTTTCAGCATCCTCACTTGGTGGTGGTGATGATGATGGCTCTCAACATGACTTTAGTTTGTAGCTGAAGTTTCAGCGGTAGTGACGTTCAGACTGCAGATAAACACAATAATTGGAAAGGTCCAGAAAGTACCCGAGCCCATAATGAAAGATCATTACTCCCAGCGTTTCTCATCGCATGATCCTCGATCGTCCCGAGGCTACAAAATTCATTATTAGGACGCGTGATTTGGTCTTTCTTCTAGATTCTATTTTTTTCGTTGTTATTGTTGTTGTTCATTCGATTAGCCGTTTTCTAAACGAGCCCTGTGGACTTGACTATTTAATTAGGCGCTCTTCGATGTTGTTGCGCTCTTAAACAGTGTGTCCTCAGTTATAGTGTTTTCCACTACTTTGTAAATGAACCTGTAGCTGCTGCAAAACTTGGGTTTATCGCTGTTCCAAATAAATACTAAAGGAACTCTGTGTGTGTGTTTGTGGATTAAAAACAGACAGACATTCTTAGAACACACTCGGTCGCGGCAGTGAGAACAGCCTACTGATAAACGCTGGTAGATGTAAGAACGAAGACAGGGAGACAGGAGAGCGAAGACACCTGGAGAAAACTGTAAACTGCCTCGTTTTCTTTCTTCTGTGATACGAGTTAAAGAATAAATACTTAAGTCAAGTTGTTCTATGTGAATCTTTTATCTTTCTGTTTTTTCTTCTTCTTTCTTACACAATTTCCCTCTGATCATGTTCATTAACTGAATAAAACGGTGACACCTTTTTCTTCTTTTTTTTAACTCGATTAAGTTGATAGCTCATATAACACGGCCATAAAGTTACTCAAGTGCAAAGATAATGACGACAGCAGCAGCAGGAGCGTGATTGACCGTAAGGGGTTACTGAGGACAAAGTTAATAAAAATTAACTGTTAAATGCAATAAAAGTTAACAATAGGTTCAAAGTCTGAAAGGGCTAATGAGGAAAAAAAACACACGCACAGTTACGTCGCCCCTCAAACTGCTCAAACCGCTGACTAGGCTTTCATAACACTCTTAACTTGTATAACTATTATAAATTTTGATCAGCCGTTGTTGTGTAAACATCATCACACCTACAAGTCGATCGGAACTAATTTTGTTCTCTGCATGTTTAATGGAAACGACAAAGTAGCCCAGATTGATGCGCTTAACATTCACGAGAGCGGCTGCGAATGGATTTCTTTCTCGGATCAGACAGTGAAAGAGGAAGGCCGTGTCTAATTAATGACAGGGGAAGTGAAGGAGACAGGGGTGTCAGCAGGGCGGCTCGGGGGCCAGGGGTCCCCAACGTCTGCTTGACGTTTATTTATAGAGGCTTTGTGTGGCACAGACAGCAGACGGTTAACCAGCCGTCGTCCGGTCTGGCACGCATCCACTACGCGTCTCATTTACTCGCCGATGACGGTTTCTACATGTCTGATCTAAACTGGATTTTCCATCATGCCTTTTTTTTTTTTGAAACCAGGAGAATCAGATCATTGATAAATATTATTTACAGTCTTATTGATTCTACTTTGGCCACCTCAGTCTCAGAAGGACGCTGGAACGCTGTCTTGCGATGACTGAGGAGGAGGAGGAGGAGGAGTGTGAAACAGGGAAGAAACGTATCATTATTTATTTATTTTTTATTTTTATTTTTTTTATAACCAGTTGCCAAGCAGCCTTTCATGTTGCACCGGATTGCAAACAGGATAATCAGATGTTTAGGTGTGACCAGACATTAGATCATTTTAAACAAATGTCACAAAAGAACAGCATCTTAAATAATCCACTCACCGCGCTAAATGGTCAAAAGTTTGTGGACAATTGAGCGTCATTCCTATAGTCTTATTGAACATCCAGTAAGAGATTTCGTCCGTCTCCGCCGTCATAACCACCTCCACTATTTAGATGTGGCGGCGTGGACGTGGCGATTTGTCTTTGTTCAAGTGAGGGAGTGTTTCAATTCATCCCAAAGCGGTCCAGTGGGGTGAAGGTCGGGGCGTTAGTGTTCCTCCGCTCCAATTTTGTCTACAAAGCTCGCAAAGAGGAACTGAAAAGACGTTCTACACGAACCTTTGGAACAAACAAAAGTCACAAAACTCAAAGCGTACACACGACTCCATCCAGTATGTAACGACATGAAAACTAAATTCAACATGTTTAACTTTTATAGAGATCTGTATGAAACCAGGTGGGTGTGTGTGTGTGTGTGTGTGTGTGTGTGTGTGTGTGTGTGTGTGTGGCATACGAAATTAATCCGTTTCGGAGGCGAGTTCTTCGGATTGCGAAACGCATTTTCCCATAAGAAATAATGTAAATGCAGATAATCATTTAACCCTGGAGCACCCATGGGGTCATATTTGACCCAGACTTTTACTTCATCGTCATATTCAACCCACACACC
>JAQQZS010000011.1:23556460-23574799 GCA_030068045.1 Platyallabes tihoni
TAAATTACTTGTGTTAAATGCGCTACCTTTTGAGCCTCCTCTGGACAATTTCGCTGAGCACAATTTTCAGTCCGCCTTTGTTTTTGTCATCTTCATTCACTTTGAAATAGTTCTACACGGCTGACATGTCTCGACTTGCCTTCTTCCCGGTCTGAGTTGGGGGCGGGGCCTGGGGGCGGGCACTCGGCGCCTGTGATTAACCCCTTGAGAAAATAAACATTTCTCAGAGCGTTGTATCGGTTCCCGGTATCGGGGGACTTTTAACGAGTACTTTAGAAAAAGCGGTATCGGTGCATCCCTAGTCCCGTGCGAATTAGCATGTCTGTGATTTAGCCGGTACTTTTTTTTTTTCCTGCGCACCTTTCAAGCTAGCAATCTTCCAAGAAGAACAGAGGCCGCTTTTCAAAGCGAGTCCTTTGAAAGTATTTCGGGCGCCGGGTCACATCGCTACACACCATACGACAATACAAGGTGCAGAAAGAGACACCTGAAACCCATCAGAAGAGCGAAAGCAAAAAAGAATGATTAGCAAGCGATGGATGAGAAGTATAGCAGGATGTGGTGAACACTCTGCTGTTTATATCATACAGCTAAACCTATAAAGAGATTTCCAAACAGCAGCCTTTTGAAAATGGTGCGCAATTCAGCGAGGAGGTTCACGTCACGTTTGTTTTTTTTTAAAGAAGTATTTCTAAATCACACAGAGTCCCCAAATAATACTAATCCCATGCGAATAGTACATAAGTTGCTACTATGGAAAGTATAACGCATTAGAACACTTGCAAAATGTCTCAGCAAACAGGAAGTGAGCATTTAATGGCGCTGACCTGTAATTATTTGACTGTTACCTAATGCGATGTGAGTAACACGCTGCTTATAGACACCTTAAATGTAAGAACACTATATACACAAACCTCGCGGCTGCTTATTTAAAAAAAAAAAATCTCTTAATCTCTTTATTTTAAATCTGGGGGAAGTGTACACATGGAAGCAGGAGGGATGGAGAGGAAACGGCCCCTCCCTCTTTCACAGCTGTGCATGACAAGCTATTTCATCTAGTTTGCATGATTAACTGGCACATCCTCCACCTCGCAGAATCAATAAGCTGTTGGGGGATTTTGCACGACTTTTGTCTCTAATGCTGCAACCCTACCTGTGTCCTCTTCCTTTCCCTAGCCAATTAGGAGATTCGATCAATACTACTCAGTAACGGGATATCGGCTGGCGCTGCTCGGAAATTACGCAATGTGGCGAATCTCGTCCCGTTTATAAAGGGAGGGGAGGAGACAATCATATCTCGTGTGTGGAGATGGCGAGAAAATATTAAGAAGCTTATCTCGAGCAGGGTGAGAGCTTGCTGTGGTTAGGAACTGCCAGGAGAACTGTTTGCTTCTCCTGATTTTATCTTCATCTCCACCTCGAGCAGAAGCTCTCATTAATCCACGACTCGAGTGCACCCACATATACGCACTAGTGCGAGCCAAACGCTTTACACCACGCTGGATAAAATTTACAGCACAAAGCCCTGAAGCTGAAATGAACATGTCCAGGCCATCTGTTTGCTGCTTACTCCTCCGCTCTTTAAAAATAAAAGAAAGAAAAAAGAAAAAAAAAAAAAGTCATGTCTTATTCCCCGGCTCATCTGCGTCTTAATATCCTTCGAACAAAACTCTCGCAGCTTGGATTTTTATGAGCGTCGGCGCAACAAATGGGTTCGTCCTCCGTTTTTTCCTAATAGGATGTCACTTAAGACAGAAGCTGCCTCTGAACGTCCTGCTGCGAAAGCATCTCATTGCGAACAAGATCGTAATGCGCGTGAGCACGACTAATAAAAAATATGGTAATATCGGGCACCTGAGGGGGTTTCGGCTGCCGCGAGTAAAGGAGAGACAGAACGAAGCTGTTCAACTCTCTAATTTCCAGAACCATCACCAGCAACTATTACAATTGTACATGGAGAATGTGCAATGCCTCGGCCGCACATAAACACATAAACCGATCATCTGCGAAACAGGCGGTTTCTACCTGCTGAGCTGAATCTGATGTGGCTTCGAGCGCTGAATGATAAACTGTTCCTGAAAGACGAGAGGTTAAACGATTTCATTACGCAACGTCAAGTAGGGTCGTTCAAATGATCAGAAAAATACATATTTTTAAATATTATAAGATGTTATGAGACTCTGAAGTGCACAGTGATATCAAGAGTGATATAAAGAGTCAAACCTGACTCGGTGCACCACGGCGGCTTTCTATTCCGACTGACTTGGCGCGTCACGACGGCTTTCTATTCCAGCTGACCTGCCGCGTCATTGGGGCTTTCTATTCCGGCTGACTCGGCGTGCCAAGATGGCTTTCTATTCCGACTGACTCGGGGGCGCCACGACGGCTTTCTATTCCGACTGACTCGGCGTATCACAACGGCTTTCTATCCCAGCTGATTCGCAGCACCACGATGGCTTTCTATTCCGACTGACTCGCCGCGTCACAGCATCTTTCTAGCCTGTCTGACTCGCTGAATCACACTAGTTTTCTATTGCAATTCACTCGCCGAATCACAGCGCCTTTTCATTCCAACTGACTCGCAGCACCACGACTGCTTTCTATTCCAACTAACTCGCCCAATCCCAGCGGCTTTTTATTCATAACGGATTTCTATTCCAACTGGCTCGCCGGGTCATGACGTCTTTTTATTCCGACTGACTCGCCGGGTCACAGAGAACATGGTTTGTTTTTTCTATTCCAACTGAGTCGCCGGATTACAACAGCTTTCCATTCTTATTGACTCGCTGAATTACTGCAGCTTTCTATTCCGACTGATCCGGAGATTAATTAGAAACATTTTAACTAGCTCTCTCCGATGTGCTGCCCGGCCCAGTGTTAAGTCCAAAAAAGTGGTTACTAATGTATTTCAGTGTGGCGACCATTATGATGTGCATTTATACAAACTATGGAAAATCGACTGAGGAAGCGAGCACTCGAAGCCCTGTGAGGGATGACATTATGTAGCTATCCTGATAATGTCCTTGTTTGAATCTTCGACAAAAAAAGACAAACATAAAGCGTCTTAGGTTTAAATTAAAAATCCTTATTTAAATTTTTTTTTTTTTTATTTCAGCAGGATCACTGATACCCTGGATTGTCCCAGTAGCCCGAGCTACTGATTTGTCCACTGCTGCATGACTAACCTTAAACAACAGCAGCCTCTGTAACAATTCTCTAATCAGTGTCCTCCCTCACTCACTCTCTCTCACACACACACACACACACACACAGTGTATCTACTCAAAACGCTGAGTAGCCACTGGTTTCCTCCTCTTCTAAATCATATTAACTTTCCCCGGCTGTGACATGACCGGACGGCCCAGGAAGTCGTCCTAACGAGGACTGTAAATGAAATCCTTTACACCCAGCTGCCACAGGTCAAAGGTCGGGAGCAGCCCGACCAGCAAGATTAAATTACGTGAGGAGGCTGCATCTGGATTACTCTGTACTCAGCACACCGGTAACGAGAAAGAGTTACTCTGAGATTCAGGCTGAACCTGACAGGATACAGAGACGGGCCTTTAAAAGAAGAAGCGCTTTTAAGAAGCTGAATCATTTAGGAACATTTAGGAACACTCAACATTTAGGAACTATACAGTGGTCTTTCATCACAAGTCATATTGTGTTTAGTGACAAAAACACACAACAGTGAGATCACAGATCAGGTCTGGTTTCAGTATACAGGCGATGAAAAACATCCTCGAGATCCCTGGAGACTCGGTGGAATCCCATTATCACAACACAAACTAGTGTAAGTCACGGCTGGATGTATTACATCCTGTCAGATGAGGTCATGATTCTCTTATACTCTAATACCATCTTAGTAGATTCAACAGAATTCTTTTTATTATTGGTCCTATTTGCTTGCTTAAATTAAACAGATTTAATCAAAAAACCCAAACAATTTTTTTTATAAATAATGTCATCTGATAGCGGATATTACATCTTGCATACTTAGGATCAGTATTAAATGTGGCTGACTAATAAAGAGAGGAAAGAAAAGCGTACACTTGATTAAATCTTGTAAAGAATGGAAATAGGTTTGGAGCAGCACCTTTTTTAATTTATATACACACGCTGGACTGAAAATGTGTAGAATTAGATAAACAAACATTATCATATTTATTATACACTGGCTGACAATATATAAATAAATAACTGTTGTTTTTTTTAAATCATCATTTCAGATGGGTCCATGAAGCAAAGAAAACAACTAAATGACTGGATTCATGAAGTGGGATAAGATCTGCCGGACACTTTATTAAAACCTGAAAGCGTAGTGCTGGAACGTCAACTTCATGGAAGACGTGATCGGAAGAAATACTCGAGAACGATCGATTAAATGCTTTTGCATCATAAACCATCAAATAAACAAAAATAAATCTACGTTTAATAGTGAAAGCAGGCTCCTGAGTGGTGCAGCAGTATATAGTGTTTCAGAGACCGCGAGTTCGATTCCCAGGTGATCCTGCAGCCATCATTAGCCAGGAGTCTAGAGAGCAGATTGGCCGGGGGAAGGGTTGGCACACCTGCACTCTCACATATACCATAGTCACACTGGACAATCATGAGCATCTGTGAGCTCACGCAAACAGAAAACGCCGGACAGAAGTGTTACACGACGCTTCCGAGTGGCGCAGTGGTAAAGTGCTTGCGCTATCACCCGGAGATCGCAAGTTCGATTCCCGGGTGATGCTGTAACCTCACCCGGAGGTCTAGAGAGAGCTGATTGGCCGAGCTCTCTCAGAGGGGCGGGATGAGAGGTACTTAGTGCTCCCACATTAATCACAGGTCTACAGCCAATCAGGGGCGTCTGTGAGCTCACGCACGCGGAAGGAGCGGATAGCGCTGTCCTCCGAGTGCGTTACGCTGCCCCCAATGGTGCGTGACCGAGCAGTTCAAAAAGATGCGGTCGGCTGGCGTCACGTGGTTCGAAGGAAACATCTGATAGTCTTCGCCCCCGGACTGAGTGGTAGCCGTAATGTGGGAGCCCCCTAGTGACAGGGAGGGGAATTGGACACGACTAAATTAGGGAGGGAAAAAAAGGAGTGTGTTACACCATCCTGAAGGTTGTGTGATCAGCAGTTCGAAAAAAAGATGCTCTCAGCTGGCGTCACGTGTCCCAGAGGAAGCCTGTTATAGCCTTCGACCTCCCTCGTTGGTCGTTGTCATCTTGATCTGTGGTAATTGGACACTACTAAATTATGAAATATCTATTCATCCAAACAAACAAAAAAGTTAAGAAGGAAAAGAAAAGTTTTATTTAACTGATGTGTATGGTTGGCAAAATGCTCTAGAATAAAACACTTTAATAAATATTCTGCATGCTAGCATACACTTAAGAATTCCAGCGTTCCTGGAAGTCGAACGAGTGAAGTTGTGGAAAAAGGTGGAAATGTTTGTCAACAATAGACTAATTAGTTGCTTTCCACTTATCTCATGGCCTTTGCTTGTATTAAATGCTCAAATCCATCACTCGCCATCTTACGATTTTTGTGTTCACAGCCATCCATGAAAACTCATCCACGCCTGTAACTGTTCCTTGAAGATTTTGTCATGTCGGCAGAATGTCGAGTATAAAATCCTGTAAAGCGCGCTGCATTATTCAGCAAACCGAGTAACGGCGGTGGAATATGGAGGAATGGAGCCTGAGGGAGAGATGTCAGCAGAGTCGATTCAGCGGCGAAGAAACTCGTTTAGGCAGATAAATCAGAAAACAGGGACGGCCTGTGAAATAAAACCTCTTTTCGTCGCGCGGATTATTGCGAGCGTTATGAAGACATCAGTCTCGCGACCGTAGAAGGCTGTAAAAATAAAAACGAATGCATTATGCTAAACAAACAGGCTTCCTGCGTGCGCCCCGTGGGTCTGGTGGAGCGCAAAAGAGGTCGGGCTAAACGCGGCAAATTAGCTGTAGTGAAAGAGGAAGGAGAAGGGCGTGTGTGTGTGTGTGTGTGTGTGTGTGTGTGTGCTTCCAGAAGCCCTGCAGAGACTGGGGGAGCAAAAGAAAGAAAAGATCAGTTCCCAGTGCTAGATGGAGTCTCTAAACACAGGTATCAAACACACACTTACACATACACACAGCTGCTGCATGAATCATGCCACAGGCATTCACTACTGCCTCTCCACTGCTTACTGGAGGCAAAACATCAACAAAACAGAGAACGAAGACTCCAAAACTTTCACGCTCAGTCAAATCTGCTTGAGATGGAGATCCATCGGGAGCGTCTGCTGCAGCACGGCACCGGGACCAGCTTGTGTACAAACACTCTCAAGGATACAAAGCAAGGATTGTTAAAAATATATATATAATACATATTGAACAGCAGAATCTTATCTTACAAAAGGTTTTTTTTTTTCGGTTTGGGTTTTGCTGATTAGGATGCCCCCCCCGTCCTAATCTCTATATCTGTAAGAGACGCATGGTTACCTCATTCAAGAATTTCCTCATATCTCTGTGTAATGAGATAAGACCACACACACAAACATTCTGCACTTTTCATTTTCTGGTCAATGTAATGAAATCTCTGATGAACGAAGGCGTAAAAGCGTGAAACCTTTGAACGTTTTAAAGGAGGCGGTACATCTGTGAAAGACGAACCCGGCTGAGGTGGCTCTGAGCCCACTGCAGTCGTTTCTGTCAACGCTCAGGAGTGAGTGGGACACCTCATGCTTGGGGGAAAAAAATAAATAAAAAAAAAGACATAACTTGGCACAAACTCACAGGAGAGACGTGTCCATCACCAACACCACTTGCACATTACAGGAACTCGGCTGTGAGTTATTGCCACATCCACCATACAGTCCTGACCTCGCTCCAAGCCATCTCCACATGTTTGGGTCATTAATGGATTTCCTGGGAGGCCGGCGTTTTAGATTTGAAGCAGGTAGTCCAATCACCCTTGATGGTATCCAAGCACTAGTGAAACACTGGGATTAGTGCATTAGTGTAGCAGGGGATTATATAAGGAAACTATTATTTATTATTTATTATCAAAAGTCCCAGTTTGACTTTGTCGTATTTTGGGGGGGAAAGCCCACTTAGATTTTATAATTCAGTCTACAGCTATAGATTTTTTTTATCAATTAGTTCGCTTAGTTTAAAACTACCCTAAACTAAAAATCGTCACAGGATGCACACAGTGGCCATCTTGCATACGCAAAAACACAACGCATATCGAACACCGAGTGAGTGTAAGCCAGTATTTAATGTGTAACATTAAATCATCACATAGTTTCACTTTCTAAGAGACTGTTCCAGTAAATGTCTGCTGATCATTTCTCAGCACAATGAATGAACGCCGCAGCTTCTTTTTCAGACCAGTCATATCCTGGTCTGAAAAAAAAAAAAAAGAAGAACAAGAAAAAAAAAAAAAAAAAACCTGCTCTTAAATTTTAAATGGTCGGGAAAAAAAAGAAATAAGATGTTCTAACAAGGTTCTAGCAAGCGAATCCTCCTGGAAGTTGAAGACCTATGCGTCTCATTAGAGCAAAGAGAAGAAGAACTAACACCTCCGTGTGATTGATATCTACAGCACAGCGCTTGTGTAATTCCCCTCTCAATGTGAGCTGCAGCGAGGTCCTGTCTTTACCGTCTCCACGCACTGGGGATGGTCTAAATGAGACGCTGTGTTACGAGAGCAGAGTCTGGCAGTGCCTGATACCGACACTGCTTCAGCTGAGCTGTAGTTATAACTGTAGTGCGCTACAGTGGAGGTCTTTGTGTCAAATATTTCTCAAATAACAAAAGAAATTAATCTAATATAATATAGAGCTAGAAATAGAATACAATATAGAGCTAGACATGGAATATAATATAGAGCTGTTCTGGTGTCTTGTAGCCTCCACAAGGAGACTTTTTGTTGCTTTAGCTACTGTTTTTTTTTTTTTTTTCCAGTTTATTTGCAATTGCAGCATGCAGTGATTTGTTGGGTTTTTTTTTGGTCTGAGGGTGCATCCGATCCTGAAACAACTCAAATCATTTGGATATCAGAAAACAAAATTTGCTTTACATTATTCTAAGGAAAGTAAAAGTTTCTTAAAGAGAATCATAACTGGCGACGAGACACGGATTCATCACTACGAGTCTGAGAGTCTGGAAACATCCTTAATGAGAAAAAGTTTAAAAGGCAGCCGTCAGGTGGAAAATTCATCAATGCTTTCAACAGTTTTCTGGGATTCTCAGGGGCCAGAAGTATTGGAACAGTATCAGGAAAAAGGTGCGACAATCAACAGTGCTCGTTACAGTGAGATGCTTATTGAGGAGCTGAAGACTAAACTTTGGATTAGGGCTCACGTGACGATGCACATTTCTACCCACACTTCGACACTCTGCAAAAACTTTTGAGGTTTTGAGGTGTGAAAGCGTCCTCCCTATAGTCCTGATCTCGCTCCATCAGATCTTTACCTAAAAAGCACCCCATCCTACGAAGATGAAGATTCACTTCTGACGAAGAAGTGAAGACAGCGGTGCGTTCATGGCTTGCACGAATTATTGGAAAACAAGGAGATCACGTCAAAAAATTATGTATTCGTCTTTGTGAGAAATAAATTTAAATTAATTCTTAAGCCAGAGCGTTAGGGTTAGGGTTATCTTCGACTAATATAATATATATAATATTCAACATTACTTCTTTAAGAGACAAATGTGTTTCCGTAACATTTTCTTTTTTTAAACTTGCATTTTTCACTCACTCATACAGTAAGACACATGCATCAAATAAAAATCAACACGCACATGTAAAATTCATACATTTTTGCACAATACTGTAGAGGAATCTAATTATACAACCTGATTCTAAATGGTCAGGTAGTAGTAATTCATTATAAATAAAAAAGCAGCTCTGATGATCGTCACACATCAAGGCAAATTACAGAGCATAACTAACAATACACTTGCACTAATACATTGTTTTTACAGTAACAGTTAATTCACATCAAACTGTATGAATTGACAGAATGATTATAATTTCTCTGTAATGTTTTCTTCGCCATCGTAACTTCAAGTCAATGCGACGTACGGTTTAAAGTGCATTAAATGCATTAGAGGTTTTTGTAAAATAAATAAATGAATAAAAGCATCAGGACTCATTACTGCAATGCCAGTTAACGGTAATCCACCTTCGCCTGACCTTCCTGTAACTACGTAAAACGAGCCTATACCTCTTAAGGTAATGTGTTTTGGCTTAGCGTGGCACTCTCTCTCGAGCCGTCGATCAGACGGATGCAATAAATACATAAATCAGATCATCATCAATGAATGAAAAGGGCCTATGCCCATCGATCCGGGTGAGCAGGTGACTGACACGGAGAACGACAGAGCGACTCCAGCACCGGTGAACTTCCTACTCGAAGCAGCCATGTAATCACCGCACTGTGATTTAATAGCAGCCGTAAAAAACTCACCGCTGTGTTATCAAAGCATGCAGTGACCTTTTGGGCTCATAAATCACACCGCTGATTCTGTTTTCCAGTCGCGGCCTTTTTCCCCTCCCAGACCGTCACAAGAGAACAGGGAGGACGCGGGTGTGGCTGGATTACAGAGTTCAGCTGCACATTTTTAAGCCGTAAACACGTTTCCCTTTTCTACTGACAGATGTTCCAGCTCTAAAACATACCTCGAAAGATTTTTTTTTTAATAAGGTAACATTTTTAATAAGTTAAAATTTTTTTCTTTTTTTCTTTTTTTTTTTTTTTTACATACAGGGGTCTTATATGGCGGATGTTCTGCATAATCTTAGCTTAATAATGAAACAGATTCATAAATTTGTTTGATCAAACAAAGAATGCACGCAGAGATGGAGATGAATGAAGATGCAGAGTTAATGGAACGAGTCTCGGGTGTCAATCATTTGTACATTTTTCCAACAGAGAAAATGTATTTTAAGCTTCTTGGCAAACAATTCATTTCTAATCAACTTCAAGCTTCAAGGAAAAAAATTAAATTAAAATAAAACAAGGAAACAACTCTTTGTAGTATACACTACCTCACATACTGTAAGCGACAACGGGTTTGTGTAGCCTTTCCACAACTTCAACTCTACATTTTTTGTTTTTTTGTCTTTGCAAAGTCTTTAACAACTAATAAAATGTAATCCTGTGGTATAAGAGGAATAAAAGAAAAACCTACTCGGGTACGATTTGTTGCTTATTTTCTTCTTAATGCTCACCTCACAGTAAATGCTTTAGGGTTAATTTCCCATAAGTGCAGTTACGTTCCTTAATACCTGAAGTTTCCTCTTAAAATTTTTAAAGAATTCCAACCATGCAAAAATCAGGCCCACAGCCAAATTCTTCAAACAGCAGAGAGTGTTTGACATTTGTGCTCACATCGACATCCAATGGGTCTCGCTGAGAGAGAGAGAGAGAGAGAGAGAGAGAGAGAGAGAGAGAGAGACTTCTGTTCATCTCGTCAGGTCACATTTTTGAGACGAAGATTTAAAAGTAAGCCTTTGATGTTTTTATTGCCGATATCAAACACCTGAACACAGTATAAACACTGACCCATATACGCAATACAGGAATCATCTTCAACTTTAACCTTGTTAAACATGCTACCTCATATCTGGTATGAAACCCTGAGGTCATTTTTGTTTTTATTTAATTTTTTTTCCCCTAAGTCCACAAAGCGCTCCCGAATTTCCACGCGGCACAAAAACAATGATCCCCTTTTCTCGCATGTGCACGTGTGTCTGAACTGGCATTGCAACTGTTCCGTGGAATAATGTGGAAAAATATGAGAAACTCAATAGTATTCAGTCCCCTTTCCAGCATTGCCTCACAGAGATCTCTGGAATCGACTGCGCATTCCACAAACACAAGCTGCTGGAGTTTTTTTTTCTGATCTGATTTTACGTTGACAAAGCCAAGCTTCCTGAGCATCCGCCTTCCACTAGGGCCCCACCCCATCCCAAAAACACACGCACAGATTTTTCTCTTCAGAAGAAATCTCACATGCTGCAGTTCACCGACATCATCTCTCATCGTCTATACCGCTTTATCCTGCATTCAGGGTCATGTGTGGGGGTCGGAGCAGGGGGGGTTTGGGGGTCCTGAATCCATCGCAGGGCACACTCACACACTCATTCACACACTTCAGGCAATTTGGGAACGCCAGTTCACCTATTCTGTATGTCTTTGGACTGTGGGAGGAAACCGGAGTACACTGAGGAAACCCACCAGGCACGGGGAGACATGCAAATTCCACGCACACAGAGATGGGAATCGAACCCGGCCGGGAATCGAACCACTACACCACTGTGCTTCACCTACATACACATTTTTTTGATTATCTTGCCATAATACACAGAGTAATGAACTCGATGTTGAGAATTTTAACACCAGTTCTGATCCACTAAATCAGGCCACGGTTTCGAAACACAGCATCAAATCTGTGTGTTCTTGTGTTTTTTTTAACCCTACATTCAAACTAGCAAGCAACAAAACAATAACGTAAAATTTTAAACAGATTTTATGCAAATTAGTTAAATCCACTCGATATGCATAAATCATTTGCAATGGTCTTATCACCATGTTTTCAAGGTCCAAAATCACATACTGCATCGTTCTCAATCTACCCTAAATAACTGCCCCAGGTGTACAGTAAGTGCATGAGTGAGTGTGAGGAAGTAGACAAGACCTCTGGTGCCCCTGCGGATCATACAATACAGAGCTAATCTACCAACAAATCTAGTACTGAATAGAACGTTGGCTTAGCTAGAGCTGTCGCTTCACACCTTCACGGTTGACGGTTCAACTCTCACGTCTGCTCTGCGTGCGTGGAGTTTGCATGTTTTCCCCAGACTTTCTTGGTTTTTACCTGGTCGTCCAGTTGACTTGCGTTTTCAAATTGCTCATTAAGTATGCCTGGTTGCTGCGTGTGTGCGTGTGTGTGTGTGTGTGTGTGCATGGACCCTGCAATTCGCTGCCATTCATGTAGCAAATACACAGGGGGCGCGTGCAGCACCCATAATGGATGCATGAACAGTGAGTAGGACTCGCTATCACGATATCTCGATACCCAGGTACTGATTCGATCAGTATTACAATATGATTCAATGTTACATTTCTTTTCTGAGATTTTCTCACAAATCTAAACAAACTCTGCAGATAATTCGCTCCTACCACACAGGATGCTGCGCTGCCTGCCGATGTGTGAATAGTTTACAGAGCATCGCCTGTAGGATTAGAGAGGAACTGCAACAATTTACTGCCGCAAATGCAAACGTGATTGCAACACATGAACTGCAACACAAAAGAATAAAGATACATCACTGAATCAATTCTTTACCACCCATCTCTAATAAGTTGTATCTATATTGATGGATATACTACCACGGGATCTGGCGTAAAAAGTTTTCTGATACTTTTTGTCTTTACTGGAATGAAAACGGCCAGAGCTGGGAATTTAAGTCTTTCTGATTTCTATGCCAGATTTGGATGCAGGTTCATTACAGATTTATCAAACGAATATGCTTGCAGGTCGACTGATCTAAACCTAGCACTTTGCTCCCCCCAAGTTTGCGATCAGAAATTGTCATCCTTCAGTTGAATGCACCATTTACGTTAAAATGGTTTAAAAGGCATTTCCTGCATGCAGGTCTACAACCATTTGGCTGGAGGAGGTGTCCCCCAGGGATCGGTGCTCGGTTCTGAGTGGTTCATCAACTCCTTAGGATATTTGCTTCGCATAACCACAAAACTACTCAGCCCAGTTATTATTCTAGTCTTAAGATCTCAATGCTGACGATGAGCACCTACCTGCGACATCTGAGGCCTGAAGTTGATCTGCTTCAGGTCTACCGATCCGGGTGACAGATTGTGCAGCATTTGGCACAAGAGCACGCCGTCTCGGAGCGCCTGGGCCAGGTCAAAGACGACAGCCGAGGGCCAAACCACCCGGTGATTCGGGGGCAAGACCTTGCAGTCGATGAGCCACCGTGCACATTGTCTCCACTCCTCCATAGTGACAGTGTGAAGAAGAAGAAGAAGAAGACGAACGAAGCTTGTCCAAAAAAATAATAAAAATTTGAAAAAACGTCCGAAATGTCACACAATCCGAGCTACGCTTCTGTATGATCGTCCATAGGACAAGGAACTCAGACAGCTTTCATCGTCATGGTGTGTGGAAATCTGTTCCTGAGGAAGTACCGCTCAGGACGAGGACTCCAAACCCATGGCCAGAGTATCAGATCAGGAAGATTCTTAAATCAGTGGAGTTTCCTTTTCTTCCTCATCAGAACATCAAAAGAAAAATGAAAATAATAATTATTATTATAATAAATAAATAAAAACAGCTCTGCAGAGTTTATACACTGTGTGTTCACATGAAGACAGTTACTGTGCTGGAACACACACACACTGGGGTTTAATCACTGCATGTCCAAGCAAGAAGGAAAACAAAAAATCATGGTGTGTTAGTTACAGTGTGTGTGTGTGGAGTCTCACACGGAAACAACTTAACACAGAGACACACTCCGCACTCTCCAGCCTGTTCAGAGGACTTCACTCGACAGTTTTCTTTCTCTTTACCGCAGTTATGTTCACACCGGGGGTGAGTTCCCGGGTCTCAGTTATATTCACCCCGGGCTGAGTTCATCGGCTCTCCGCTCCAGACTCACACCGACCTCACACACACACCCGTCTGCGGGGGAAACCAGAGAAAAACTCCTCGGTCCTTTTCAATCACTCAAAGGAAGGAACAGGGGGGAAACACACACACAGAGTACTCCGTGGCGTGTCACCGAGCAGATATTCACCACCTTCGCGTCCGTTCTTAATCCTCTTTTCCTTCACTTTCCGCTTTTTATTCCTTTATTTCCTTCATTCCTGCTCCCGCGCGCTGTAACGCTGTTTTGTGTTTCCTCTCTGACTCCCGCTCTTCCGAGCCGCGCGCGCGCGCACACACGTCCGCGAGCTCACACCGAGTGAGACAGAGAGAGGGAGTGTGTGTGTGTGTGTGAGAGAGAGAGAGAGAGAGCAGAAAGAAAAAAAAGGGGAGAAAGCGTGGAAGTGTGCGAGAGAGAGAGAGAGAGAGCGCGCGCGCCCGCATGCGGGGAAAGAACGCAATCAGAACAGCTGGGCTCCGCGAGTGCGTGCGTGCGTGCTCGCGCGCTCACCTCGTCCAGGTTCTCGAGCGAAGTTGTTGGCTTTTTAATTATTTTTTTCCCGCCCAAAATAAACATACAGTACTATTAAAAACACGAACACCCTTACTTAAAGGCGCACTAGTTTATTTATTTGTGGTCGTTTTCTTTTATAATAATAATAATGTTCCAGTGCTGAGAAATCCAAACTGGAAAACTGTTACAGTACGAATGACTCCGCCCACCCTATTTAACTCCGCCCATATTATTATTATTATTACATTTACAGCATTGGCAGACATACTGTTTCCAGAGGGACTTACATTTTACCTGATTATACAACTGGAGCAGTTGAGAGTTAAGGTGCCTTACTCAAGGGCCCAAAAGAGGCAGCATGGTGGTGATTGTATTATTATTATTATTATTATTATTATTATTATCATTATTATAATTATTAAAAATGGGATTCGGAATCGAGAAGGGCAGCAGGCGTACCAAACTCGAAATGTCTAGATCTGCTGTGGTGACCACTAATAGAAGCAGCTGGAAGAAAAAGATAAACAACAACAACTATTATTATTATTATTATTATTCTACCACCACCTCCACCATGCTTCACTATCATTATATCGATATTGTAATATGTTTGGTATGTTTGGGTTTTGTTGTGTGTCTGAGTATGCCTGTGTATGTAAATGTGTATACTATATGTGTGTGTGTGTGTGTGTGTGTGTATATATATATATATGTGTGTGTATAGAAAGATAGATAGATAGATAGATAGATAGATAGATAGATAGATAGATAGATGTGCCCCTTTTTAAAACTCAAATTGAACTATGGCAGGACTGTATAGTATTTTGTTTCCTCTAACGATGTCACTAGTCACACCATCATTGATGCTATCATTGGCACTGTTACAATAACTGAAATCAGATGTCAGTGTTATCAGTATAGTATCAGAATTTTTATTATTGGGTTTTCATAATTGCAAGTCTATTTGACTATCTACTTGACTTTAATGGATTCAATCTAAACCTCAAACAAACAAAAAGTTTGAGGTTTAGATTGAACCCATTAAAGTCAAGTTTTGTAAACAAAAAGTTCCACAGACACATTTGAATATAAAGCAGGGAACAGTGTGGCAGGAATCAGTATGCAAAATGTTTTGTAGGTTCATAAATTGATGTACAGAATTTGCACATTTGCCTAATGTACCTGATACTAATATTCCAGGATTATGTTCATAAAATACACCTGTGTGCACACAGACAAAGGATTTTTCAAACCTACATAGAAGTCTGATGCTGCTGTTACACTTTCAGTTTGCTAGGGAGCATAAAAATTACATTTTGGGGAAAGGAAAAAGGATGAAAAAGGTCATGTGGTCTGATGAGTCCATAGTGCCCACTGTACAAGTGTGTTATGATATGGGGTTGCTTCAGTTGCTCAGGTCTGGGCTTGACAAAGTTATGTGGCAATAAAATAAAGTCAGCTGACGACCTCAATGCACTGTATTGTTATAGCAATTCAAGGCATTGTTAGGTGGAATGAATACTTCAGACAGACCAGGTGATTACAGATACGCTGAAGACACCCTTTCTGCATCGTCTAAAAAAATGCGCAAAATAAGTCTCTCATTTACATATAAACAAGAGGAACAGTTTACTTTACGCATCATAAAGGTAAAAGTGATAGCAGCAAAACAGTGTTCACTGCTTATGCTGTGATGCTTTTGAAAACCTCAATCTGGTATGTGGTTCAAATGTTAATTTTTTTCCCAATTAATTTGGGAAATATTCATCATAAAACAGAAGAAATAATAGAAAAAGAATGCTGACTCTAGAAGAACAAAAGAAATCTGCAAAGTTGGTGACTCAAAGTTTAGAGATTTGTTCGCCATATCTATCAATTCATCATCATAACTATAGCCAATGGTACAGACAATCTGTACTTTACTCTATGACCAGAAAACAAATTATTGCATTTATATGCTTATTTATCATCTGTAAACCAGGTGACCATTCAATCCTCTAATTACAAACTCAACCCTCATCAGTATGGCAGAACAGCTTCGCTCGGTCGACCTTTTGCGAAAAGATTTACATAGAAGAGTCATGTTCAATCAGATCGTCTGGATCGCACCCTGCAGTGTAGCTGCTTTGCTCCAGTAATAATCTGGTTTATTTCGAATGAGCAATGGCTTTCTGTTCCCAACATGATGAGCTGTCACTAAAGCTGGGCAGCTGATCCATCACTGGTTGGCTTGTCTCTTATGTTACCACAAAAAATAAAAAAATAAATAAGAGAATGTCATGTTTCTTATAGACATATAGTCTTATTAAGCAAAAGCCTACTAAAGTCTATTCCTGTATAATCTGCTATAGAATGGTAAATAGGACTGCTTTTTAAAAAAAAGTGCATGGTTCGTTAAACATTATTACAATACTGATATCACAGTGAGGACAATGACGATGATGCCTCTGCAAACGAAATCAGAGAAAAGCATTTCTGTCGAAATAACACATGCCTAATTTTCTTCCAGCACCTCCTCCACCAGACTCCATAATTAAGTTAAATCCCTCATACATTATTAATAGAGCCACTAGTTGTTCTAAAAAATACATACAATTCTTCCAATAATCTGTAATTTGAGCATGACTTCAATGTACTTTGATGTAAATTTTGATATAAAGTTCAAGAACGCAAAAACAATGCATTGTCGCCATCTAGTGGTCACTTTTAGTAGCATTTTAATTACATTTTATAAAGGCAGGTACTCACCATCATAATAAATTCACACCATACTAAACATCATATTTTTACATAATATTTTTGAAAATTATTTTATTATTTTATTTATATATTATTTCTAAGTATGTCTTTTATAAATTATTATTTTATATTTGCTTTATGTGTACAGGAATTTGTGTATGTTCTCTCTGTAGTCCAGTGATCCTCGACCTGGAGAACTACCATGCGCTATCAGCGCCCGGGCACATCAGAACGACACATGCATTTAAAAGGGATATCCTGATTCGGTTATGACATCATTTTGGAAAATGGGGAATTTTATGTTTAGACCTCCAAAAAGCCCCAGATGCTGGAACAAAAGCATCACACTATGATGTCACTGAATGTGATGTCACTGAACGTGATGTCACTGAATGTGATGTCACTGAACATGATGTCACTCAATATTCAGCATAAGTTCAAGGCATCATCACAGCTGACCCATTTGAGATTTCAAAAATCCCTCTGCAATTTTGCATCGTCAATGTCTATAGATGTCATAGTGCTTGGGCCCTAAATAATAATCCTTAGGAAAACAATAGGGGCCCTTTACACACTATGACAACATAGGGCCGATGTCATAGTGCTTGGGCCCTAATAAATAACACTGTCGCCTTGCACCTCCAGGGTCGAGGGTTCGATTCACGTCTAGTTCTGTGTGCATGGAGTTTGCATGTCCTCCTCGTGCTTCGTGGGTTTCCCCCGGGTACTCTGGTTTCTTTCCAGATCTGAAAAAGAGGATGGTAGGTCTCTCTCGGAGTTTCATTTCTAAACACCTGAAGATTCTAAGATCAGTTCAAGAACGTGTTATTGGAAGGTCACTTTGGCAAGGTCTGGAAGAACACTCAAACTGTCATCCTCACCCCAGAGGAACAACCCAGGAACCACCAAGACACTGGAACTGGAACAGTTTTTCATCACCATGGACTGAAAGGCTGCTGTCCAAGAAAGAAGCTCCTGCTCAAACACCTTCACCACCAGCTTCAAGCACATTAAAAAAAAAAAGCCTTTTGAAAGACAGCTTAGGCCAGAGTTATGTTTGGAGGTGTGAAGGTGAGGCATTCAGCCCCCAAAACACTGTACCAGCTGTTGAACATGGTGGTGGTGACATGCTCTGGGGCTGTTTTGCTGACAGTGGAAATGGTGCACTGCACAAAGTGGGTGGAATAAAGAAGGAGGACAACCTCAGAATTCTTCAGCAAGGCCTCAAATCATCAGCTAGACGGCTGAAATTTGAGTGCTCCAGCAGAACTTCAAACACACATCAAAGCTGGTCGCGGAGCGGATAAAAGCAGGCTAACTTTACTTTTGGAGCCTCAGCCCTTACAAAAATTTGCTGACCATGTGTGCCCTGCGATGGATTGGCACCCTGTCCAGGGTGTACCCCGCCTTGTGCCCGAAAGTCTCCTGGGATAGGCTC
>JAQQZS010000011.1:23630537-23658553 GCA_030068045.1 Platyallabes tihoni
AAGAAGCGCTTACGTCACCCACAAAGCGGAAGGAGATGCAAACAAGTTAGCTGTGTATTGATTTGAGGGAGCGTTCTATTGCGGCCTACAAAATGAAAGGGAGCGATAAAAATATCAGCGAGCTAAGAGAAGAAGAAACCAGCGAGAAAAAACGACAGAAATTGTCAGTAAAGGCTTATGTGTTATGCCTGAGCTGTAAGTTTAGAAACTTTTAGTCCTGAAAGTTAAGTTGCACAACTTAGTGTTTTTGTATAATTATTTAATTTAATGTGACCCTTAGATTTTTTTTGATACTTAAAGTCATTTGAAATACTTTTTTTAGTTTTGCATCTGAGAAAAGGGATAAAAATAAGAATGTATGTCACTGTAATGCACTTAATTCATCTCAGTCAACTTTAAACTTTTCCTTCTATTGTGAATAATGACAATGTTTATTTTTGATAAAATGCTGTATGTATTAAAAAAATCTTTGTTTCTCTTATATATTTTGCATTGCTGTTTAATTAAGCAAAAGTAAAATTTATCCGATTAATCGGTTAAATTTTTGGTAGAATAATCGACTATTAAAATATTCGATAGCTACAGCCCTACAACAGATACAGTAACACTTGTAACACTTTAAAACCAAGATTGGAATTAGAGTCGTTACCACTCAAATCACAATTGCTGTTACAGAAATGAATCAACACCTTCTGACCAGACAGAAAACTGTGGAATCAGACTCTTTTGTCATTTGAATAACTTTATTTCTCATGAAGCCATAATTCTTAATCGATGAAATGAGGTACAAATAAAACAGAAGTAATGCTAACCAGCTCCCTGTGGAGCTCGCATAACACGTTCCTCCAAAGCCAGCGCAGAAATCCAATATTACAAGATCTACCCACATGAAGAAACATCTAAGAGGAACAATAAATCGTCGTGACAGGTGTATAATGCCAGACCAGCATTCAGATCTGTGATTTACACGGCAGTTACTTGAGAACGCTTAGACTGCACTTTTAAAGTTTCTTCGAGTCTGACATGCTGATCAACAGGATAAAATCAATTCCTCACACCAAGAGAAAAAAAAAATAACAAAAGAGGTCATAACCAGACCCTGTAGATTAAACTAAGCGAGTGGGAGTAATGGATGGGAAGACAAGATATTTCAAATATTCCTATAGACGTTCCCACCGAATCTGAATGTTTTTTCAGGCGTGTGGCGCTTTGAAGAACCGCATACTGGACACTAACATGTCTGGTCTGCTCACCATCCCCATTTTTTAATCTGGGGGATAAAAATGTATGGGGGATGTACTACCAAAACTAATCTGTGCCTCCAAATGTGTCTCCACTTTAACATTATACAAAAGTCCGATACTAACACTACTATTCCAACATCATCACCTTTTTACCTCCTCAGCCTTTATTGCATCGTTTTGTTTTTGATGTATATATGTTTTTCCAACATGTTTGTCCAAATCTTTTGTTTGTGTTTTATTTTACCGGCATCAGACGTAAAGAATAACAAATAAAATGATACGTAAAGACAAAATAGTCAGACTAAAATAGAATTAGGACAAAACAAAGCTACATAAAATACACTGTCTGGACTAAATAAGGCGGCATTGACGGTTTAGTGGTTAGCACTGTCGCCTCGCACCTCCAGATCCTGAGTTCGATTCCCGCCTCAGGTCTGTGTGAGTGAAGTTTGCATGTTCTCACCCTGCTTGCTGGGTTTCCTGTGGGTACTCCGGTTTCCTCCCACAGTCCAAAGACAAGCAGATTAGGCTAATTGGCGTTCCCAAATTGCCCGTAGTGTGTGAGTGTGAATGTTGATTACCACGGCCGTACAAAATGGGAATAAATCCTCCACGGTCCCTAGTTGGTCTACACAGGTTACTGGACAGATGGGGGAGACAAAATAAAGTCGCCATTTCCAAAGGGACGAATTTTCTGCCTACATCGAATGATGAGAACAACTAAGCAGATTTGAAATTACAGGAACTGTGTTAAAAACTGTCCAAATTAGGAGAAAAAACAACATGGATGGAGATCATGGTAAAAAATCAACAGTAAAAATAATAGTGAAAATAAGAGCATTTCCATACACACACCATGTGGTGAGAACTCACAGGATTGAGACTAAACAGCTGTGCGTCCATAAGAAAACCACTTGTTAGTGAGACATCAGTTTGTCTTCAGTTTGCTAGTGAGCATAAAGATTAGACTTTGGAGTAATGGAAAAAGGTCATGTGGTCTGATGAGTCCAGACTGACCCTATTCCAGAGCGATAGGTAAGAATGGTAAGAAAGGAAGCGCATGAAGCGATGCACCCATCATGCATAGCGTCCACTTTACAAGCCTCTAGAGGCAGTGTTATGATCTGGGGTTGCTTCAGTTGCTCAGGTCTAGACTGGTGCGGCAATAAAATTAAGTCAGCTAATGACCTGAATATAGTGAATGACCAGGTTATTACATCTGTGGAGGTTTGCTTCCCTGATGGCACGGACGTATTCCAGGATTCAGACTGTTAAAGAGTTCTGGGAGCATGAGGAATCATTTTCCAACTTAGATACCACAATGAGTGACATAATCAAAACTAAATGTAAAATTAGTGTGCGACTTTATTTTTTTGGCCAGGCAGTGTATTTTAAAGGCCTTACAATTTTATCCTTTACTGAAGATTATCCTCAATAACACTTTGATGAATTCCCTCACAAAGATGTTAATCACAAATACAAGTAAATTTGAATAAAATTCATGGTGGCTTTCACGGAATAGCTGCTAACTCACCGAATTGGACGGCACGCCCAGGTTGGTCTCGATGTACGTCTCGGTCTTGGGCTCGACGGCGAGTTCGGCCTCTAGGATCTTCTCCACGGGCATGTCCTCGTTGGCGCTGCTGCTTGACTCCACCTCGTTCTCGTTTCGTTCCTTGGCTCGCTGGCGTTCCTCCTGAACGGCTGTATGCAAAAAAACTGGGTCCATTCAGTATTGCTGATTACGCTGATCAACTCCAGCACACACAAACACAAAAATAAATGTATAAACAAAAGGGTATCGAAAAATTCTGCACCATTTTAATGGGACCAATTTTCCTTAGTAACACTTCCGAATATTATACACTTTAAGCAAATAATGTACTGTATTACGAAAATAATAAACGAGGCCTTATTGATAAAATAAATTTTCTCATTTTGTATCATTGTAACAATAATTCTAGTGCACTTAAAAATGCTTACAGTCAACTCATTAAAAAAAGGCTTGAAGTTTTTTTTTTATGAGAGTCTGCAACACTGCTAACAGGAACTTCTCAACTGGTAGAGAGAAACAACATAATTTTATGATATAAACCCTTTTCTAGGTAGCTGGAAAAGACCGCTTCATGCTAACATAAAAAATGCTAATCAGCTCATATCACCCTGTGCTTTTACCAACCTGACACCATATGGCCTGGCCTTTAGTTTTTTCTAACAGTCCACAAAACTCACTCACTCACTCATCGTCTATATCACTTTATCCTGTATACAGTGTTGTGAGGAGCTTGGGGACTTAGCGTACACATACACATTCACACATTTCGGGCAAATGCCAGGTAGCTTAATCTGCCTGTCCTTGGACTATGGGAGGAAGCTGGGGTACCTGGAGGAAACCCACCAAGCACGGGGAGAACATGCAAACTCCATGCACACAGACCAGAGGCAAGAATCGAACCCTGACCCCGGAGGTGCAAGGTGACAGTGATAAACACTAAGGCAACATTAGCTTTCCAAATTAACAGGTCAGAGTTCACCTAGTAAGCTCACATAAAGAAAAAGTAAACACTAATCAAAGTAAATGTTCACGTAATGCTCTGGATTCTTTCACTGTCAGAGAAAATCTTTAAAAGGAGATTTTTTTGTGTGTGTTGAAATTTTCAGCTGCCTCCTGTATTGCAGTAGCAAAGGATAAAAAATCGCAAAGGATAAAAGAATTGCAGACGTTAACAGATCATATGATGCCTGGAGGAAAAAAATATTAAACATTGGGTAGTGACATCGCTGGCCCTAACTTCCGATTCACACTTTCATAGACGCGTCAGAAGCAGACTGACAGCATAAGGCACGGTGGACTGTTTTGCTTGTAACGGTGTTTAGTTTAATGGATCAGGCATTTCATGCGCTCGAGCAGACCAACAGAAAGTGGTTAGAGTGCTGAGCAGACACTCTGTCTAACTGTGGCCAAGGCTGAACTAACCGCACTTCAGGCCTCAAATTGTTCCGGGAACGTCTTCCTGTCTTTCTGTTTCTGCATGTGCGGTACTCTGTTCATCCAAGAACCTTCTCCTATATGGCCCCCATTCTGCGCATATGTGGAAACCCACACATGCCACACACATTCGAGGTTTGCTTTCATCCTGTGCTATTTCCTCGCCGCTGAATCACAGTAGTGGCTTGGTGAAGGGGTCCTCGGGGCAGGAGGGGAATAAAAAAAAAGGGGGCCCCACTTTTACCAGAAACTGCTGTCTGCTTCTGGAGGTCAGCCCAAGGGTAGAATACTTCTCGAGGAGTCAGCGAGAGGTGAGGCGCCCTGAAATCACGTTAGCTTTATTTCCTTCGGAGAAGGAGGGGAGCATAAATTCATTTAATCCTGTTTTCCTGCAGTTTCGCTCAGCCCTTTTTTTCGGGGTTGGCGCGGCCCTGCCTTGGGCTACGGGGGGGAAGGGCTTATGGGCTGTTCAAGCAAACCAAATGGGATATCGGATGCGCGCGGGTCAAGCAACGCCCACCGCGTATAAGCATTTCTAATTCACGTTGCTGCAGTGTGCATAAGATCCAGCAGGTAAACAGTACGCAGTTTGGAGTTGGAGTTGGAGGTGTGAGTAGAAATCCAAGCTACAAGAAATAAACAGCATGCTCCATTTCTTCCTTCTTTTCTTCTTCTTCTTCTTCTTCGAGGAATCCATAAACCCGCATGAAATTAACGCTAAACGAGACAGTTTAGTCAGCAGGGTACGTGTACAGATAAAGCTATAACATATTCGATTCATTGTCCGAACAGGAGAAGAGCTCTCGGATTAGAACCTGTCAAAAGGCATTACCCCAAAGGAAGAAGTAAAGCTTTCTGAAATGAAACTGGCGCTGACGAAGTCTTACATCTCGTACTCTAGGGAAGGACTGTGACTAACGTACTAAAAGTGCTAATGTCGTCTTACATAGGGGTGAAGACATTTTCTCTCCGTCTCTCTCCTCCCTTGCACTTGAACTGCGATTCCGCTCTCTCTCTCTCTCTCTCTCTCTCTCTTGCCTTGGGTATGATTTGGATAGGCTGGATAATATAGGATTCACGATTCATGGTTTATCAAAAGAACTTCTGAAATACTTCACTCTTTTTTTTTTCAAACAGCAGAAGAATCATCTTCATACAGTATATCATCCTTAGAACATCGTCTCATTGCTTTTGTCCATTCCGACCCCTTATTTCCCTTTTCCACCCCAGTCCTCGGTTTAAAGGACCTGTTATGTAATTTCAGGAACTGTCCCTTGAGTTCTACTACTAACCATAACAAAGCTGTTCCACCACCAGGAACCAAAAAATGAGTAACACGAGCAACTTTTTGTCATGGTCAACCCTGACCTTATAAACTTTCTAGAGTGCAGCATGCATATTTATACTTCCTTGCGGCGTAGTATCATTTCAAGCTACTGGTTCTTCTTTTCTTTCAGCCCTGAAATTAGTTCCACCACTACTTCCATGCATGTTTTTTTCTTCCCCCAGACAATGAGGCACTATCTGGATCTGGATCTGTCTCCAAATATCCGTGTCCGTATCTAAATTTTGGTTTAAACCTGAAGTAGGTGTGCCTTAATTAAATAATTAAAAACATACCCCCAAACCACAGTAAGAAAAAAAAACACTGACTGCAATTCCCCTTACAAGCAGCAGAGGGCACTAAAGAAAAAAGACAAAATGCACTTTTAAAGGGCAAGGAGAACCTATGACAACCTCCAGAGTTCCGTATGGATGCTTATCACAGTAACACAAGCCTCCTGTGTAGTCCCGCTCACATATCACAGCTGCTTAATCAGAGGCTGCACGTCTATCGACGCACTAATTAAGAGTCTGATCTCGTCAAAGTCCAAGGTCGTTGAATGTTTAAGAACTGCCATGCATCAACTTGGAAGTTTTCCAGTGGAGTCAGCTAGCGGTGAACGACTGCAAACTACATCGAATATCTCACTGTACAACCCAGCAAGCACAATAACGGCGTTCCTAATGGTTTAAGTTGCAGAGTAAGGAGGATGTGTCTGAGCTCTGTATTAAAATATAAAAGAGGAAAAGGCCTCTCCTCTGTTTCTGTCCTCTCTGTAATCTGCTGTACCTTCTCTCTTCATGCCCATAGCCAGGCATTTCTGATAGCGGCAGTACTGGCAGCGGTTCCGCTGCCGCTTGTCGATCACGCAGTCCTTGCTGTCTCTGCAGGTGTAGGTCAGGTCCTTCCGTACGGTTCTCTTAAAGAAACCCTTGCATCCCTCACAGCTGTAGACGCCGTAGTGTTTACCTGAGGACACAGAAAATCCGTCAATCGGGCACGGCATGCGAAAACATGCGACACGCAATGTTCTAAATAGCATTCAGCCATTTTCATGTTTGTGCGTACCAGAGGAGCGATCTCCGCAGATAGCACAGATGTGTTTGGTGAGAGACAGAGGCGTCCCCGAGGACTGCGCTGGCACCTTCATCATGCCGTTGATGCCCACTGGAGGCTTGATGTCCTCCGAGCTGCTGACGGAGTTCATCGGCGAGTTCAACTGTAACATATATACGCACAAAAACAACAAAAACCTGTTTAGATACACTCTTAAAAGGAATTTTTGGACATCTAAGGCTTCTCAGATTTATTAAGGAGTTCTTAATGTGAGGGATCATGGTGAAGAACCTTCAACTTTAATGGGTTCTGGATCTAACCTTGTTTGAAGAGTTTAGATACTTGTAAAGGCCAGCCAGGTGTTGATACACACACATGATACTTTAAGAGGTTTTAAATGTGCATGATATATCTTTGAATAGAAAAAAGTTCATCAAGAGCTCTATTTAAAGGGTCTACCAGGTTCTACATCAAATACTGCTAGAATTAGCTGTATTATGGTATTTTTTTTAGGCAAGAACAGGTTTTCAAAGATAGTCATCCATATACAAGCCCATGCAGAACCTTTATCAGTCAGAAGGAACTAATGGAAACATTGTAGGGTGTGGCATGGTGTTGAATGGCACCATACTTTTAAAGGCAACTTAAAAGTATCCATCCAACTCAGGAATTTGCTGCTCTCATTTTCTGTAACCAAACTCTCATAGTCTTATGTCAATCCAGAAAAAAGATCAGGCATTTAGATTAAAGAATTTAAAAAATCATTTTTTTTTTGCCCCACAATTTCCTTTCTAATTTATTCGTAGCCAATTTCCACCTGTCTCTCTCTCTCATTAAGGTGAAGACTAGAACATGCCTTCTCTGAGATGCGAGATGCCAGCTGACGGCATATTTTCAAACTGCTGTTCACGCACAGTTGGCGACGGCGTAACTTGCTCAGAGGAGAGCGCTCTCCGCTCTTCCGTCATCCGAGCTCATATACACGAATGATTGGCCAATGTTGCCATGATTGATGCGGGAATCAAACTCATGAGCGCCGATTTACAGGGCGAACGTGGTTCCTTTGTGCCATTCGGGAACTGTCAAAGAAAGATATGTTTGGGCTGGTGATACACTACCAGCTAAAAAGTTTGGACACACCGTCTAATTCCATGGTCTTTCCTGATTTTTATTTCTTTCTACTGGTTGAATTCGTCCTTTTGGTGATTTCTGAGGCTGGTAACTTCTCTTCGGCAGCAGAGGTGAGCTTTGGTCTTGCTTTCCTGGGAAGGTCTTCATGAGAGACAGTTTCATCATGGAGCTTAATGGGTTTTGCAAATGCACTCGACACAATACTGTTCTTGCAAGAACTGTTCCAGAACAGCTGACCTTCGTGTCTTAAAATAACAACTGACTGTTGTTGTTGTTACATAATTTCCTAATTCCATATGTGTTATTTCATAGTTTTGAAATCTCCAGTATTGTTCCAGAATGCCTAAAATTACTCAGGCTATTTATCCATATGCATTTTTCCCAAACTGTAAATTCAACTTAAACTTAAAATGATACACCTTTGAAAGACTTAAAACCACAAAAGCCTACTGGATCTTACCGTTTGTTATCCGATAACTAACGTTTCCTGATGGCAGTAATGCTCCTTGCTGAGATAAACCTCTCTCATAGTGCTGCTTCTTAAAGATGCATTCAATGCAGCCAAGTCTATTTAAACTGTTGATCATCAGTATAAATTTGAACAAATCACAGTCCTTTATTCGGCCAAAATGAGACGCTTTGTGACGACAGATATAATGGAAGGACTCGCTAATTACATTCTAGCTAATAACTAACAGTTCCCAGCTAAAATAACATACTTAATATACTGGTTTCCATTTCACTGCTGTCCAGCATGTAGAGAAACAACGCAGCCTGTGAATGTTGGTCTTTGATTGAGTTTGGAAGACACATGGAGATTCTCATGTGATTAAAGCAGATGCGTTTGGGACGAGCTCACATGGCTTCTCTGTTCATCTCCCTCGCTTCCATCCGCTCTCTCTCTCTTTCTAGAAAAGAGTAAACCCGAGCCTTATTTATTCTCATTCAACACTGCCAGTGCAAATATTCTATGGTAGGATAGCTGCAATAAAATATTGAACAGGACAGTGGAATAAAGACAGTGTCTTTTGTGTTTCTTTTTTTTTTTTTTTTCTTCTTGCGAAAATACACCCATGCCAAAAATGTGCCGGGGTGAACTCAACTAGACACAGAGGGAGATTTGTTCATACATGAATATCCTGAAATGAGGCCTATGGCATTCCGCATGGATTTACAAGCGCGCGAGAGGGAGGTCTAACCTACAATCAACAGCAATTCATCATTTTCCAATCACTGATCATCACCACCCAAACACTTCCAGCACACACGGTGCATTAATAAAAAGTCTTATTTTATTTGATTATCCAACATTTACTTAGAAGCAAAAATGACACTGAAATGTGATGCATTGCCAGCGCTATCAGGAACACTGACGTCCAAAATCCACAACAGAAAATAAGCAAAATATGTTATGCGCTATTTGGATGAAAATGTGAGATGCTGTGGGTCTGGGGATTTGGGATTTGGCTGACTGAGACACAGATAGAGAGAGAGTGTGTCAAGAAAGATCCTCGTGAGGGGATGCATGAGACTGAGCAGGGAGATCTGTGTGCAGATGTCTTCTGTACTTGATGAGATGTGATAATTCACTGAAAGATACACTTCAAACCTCTAAATAACGCTGAGTCACTAGAAATATTTTCCTCTTGCTAAACATATTTGTAGTTTAATATATTAATAGTTTTTGCCTTTTATCAACCGATAAAGCGCTGAGTTGAATACCTTGTGTGCTGATATGAAAATCTAGCATCTCATGTAAAATACTCCGTAACCATAACGTCGCTTCTACCCTGAAAACCTTAGCAGCTAGTATCAGCCAATCAACTTCACTACCTTGATTGCTTGGATCCCATCAAGGTAGAAAGGTTTTCTCAGTATGATCGGAGTGCCTGCTTCACATCTGGTTTGTAAGAAGGTCAGGACTGTACGGGGGATGTGGCAACAACGCCTAGACAAGTTCCAGTAATGTGCAAGTGGTGTTGGTGAATGATTGTGTGTCCAGTTACCAAACACAGATGTGTCTCTTCCTCACGTTATCCATCGATTTTCAAGGATCTGGTGTTCCACTCGCTGATGGCTCAGGGGAACGACTGCAGTGGGCTCTGAGAGACCTCGGCCGGGATCGTCATACAGCCTTCTTTAAAACATTTTCACCATTCAAATGTTTTACTGCAACTAAGTTTCTTGCCGGTGTCGGTTTTATGATTTCATTCACAAGAAAGTCCTGGTTTAGAAAATCAAGGTTCTAAAATTGTGATGTCGGAATATTCCCTGTTAATATATTCTACTCAACATAATTTTCTCCCTAATTTAGTTGTGTCCGAATCCTCCCCAACACTAGGGGGCTCCCACATTAAGCTACTCTACCACTCAGTCGGGAGGGCCGAAGAATATCCTGTGTTTCCTCCAAACCACGTGACGTCAGCCAACCGCATCTTTTCGAACTACTCGCTCACGCATTGTTGGGGGCGGCGTAACACACTCGGAGGACAGCGCTATCCGCTCCTTCCGCTTGCGTAAGCTCACAGACGCCCCTGATTGGGTGTAGAGCCGTGATTAATGTGGGAGCACCAAGTACTTCTCATCCCTCCCCGCTGAGAGAGCTCTACTCAACTGGAGACTCTGGAGACTCTACTCAAATTGGCAAACCTCCACCCGCCCACCAGCTCTCCCGTCACACGACAGCCACTAAGCAGTGAGGGTAAGGTCTTCCTCCAAGATCACACCAGATCTTCTTGAGCCACTGCTGGAGGCATCAGTCCCTTTGTGGGAAAGTACTATAAGATCCCGTCCACTTACACAAGCTCTCATGCAATCACACAGACCAGAGGTAACCCTGAGATGACCCCCAACCCCGGAGGTACTGTTGCAACAGTGTTAACCACTAAGAAAACGTCAAGCTGAAATGCGCCCTTACAGTGTTTATGACTATAAATCCATTAACATGATGTGTATCGAACAGAACTCAAGCTGTGAAGGTGCTAACAGCGACAGGGGCAAGACAGCTCAGGTCAAGACCCCATTTGGAAGGAAAGGACCCCCGTCACTCATCAGTTAACACTCGGCCCACGTGTTGACGTGAGTGGTAGTGACGGCTGCGTAGTGTCAGATGGCCAGAGGACACTCGCAGACGAGAGACGCCACCAAAACAAGACAGGGCTTCAACATACAAGTGTGTAGGTTCATCGCTATGAAGTGGCTCAAAACAATGAGATGTACAGGTTGCCAATTTTACAATTAGTACATTAAGTCCAAAAATTTTACTATATATATATATATATATTTTTTTTTTGTTTGTTTTGTTTTTTTTTTTTTGTTTTTTTTTTTTCTTAACTAAATTTAACACATCTTATTGTGTCTCATATTAGACTTCCTTTTATGGATATGTTCCATCATTTAGTTTTCATATTAATTTTTGGTCTGCTTAGTGCCTTTGTGTGTTCATAATTATTGGCACCATTTAAGGAGGAAAAAAAAACAAACAAACCACTTATTGTATAAAATAGATTTTGTATACAATTAAGGTACTTAACTAATACACTAAGGGCATTCATGGTTCAGTGCCTGCCATGCAGAAGGCCTGGGTTTGATTCCCAGCCAGTGGATACAGGGCACCCTTGGAGCCGGTACCAAGCCTGAATAGAATGGGAAGTTTGTGTCAGGAAGAGCATCCGATATAAAACCTGTGCCAAGCTGTATGCGGGTCAGATGGTCTGCTTCGGCATCAAGCCCTTGATGGGAGCAGCCGGAAGAACAACAACGTTTAACTAATACACACAAAAAAGAAATTGGGCGTGGGCGGTGACATGAAGCCACTTTCCTTTAACACATAAAAAAAAATCGAAGTAAAATGAATACCATCTTTGTTTTAACATGATGCAAATATACTGAGACAATGTTTAAAAAAATGCAACCACCCGTAATACATTCTATTAATGACTGACTTGGACAAATGAAATATGGATATAAAGGTACATAAAACATTTACCAATAACAACTAGTTTCCGCATCTATAACAATAGAATCGTGATTAAAGACAATATGAGTGTGTTGAGATTTTGCATACATGACCCCAAAATCCCCATAAAACACTGAGGTCTCTCACTGATGCTCTGAGGCTGTTTAACAGCCAGTGCTTCAGAGGCTGTTGTGAAGATTGATGACGACAAAGTACCACCATATTTTAGTCCAAATCCTGCTTGCCAAAAAAACTCGGCCATATATTTCTCTCTCCCTACAAGAGAATGACCCCGAACATAGACTCGAATCAGCACTGATCTGTCTCCGGGACGATCCGTAATGACCGTCTCGGTCTCTCGTGGGTCTGCACTGGAGACAAGCCTGAGACTACAGACGGGTTTAAAATGGTGTGAGTGGAGGAGTGGACCGTGATCCTTTAATACATGTCTCCAAACCTGTTGGACATCCTTCTTCCCTTTGCAGAGGCTTCACCTGATATGAACGCACTTCCACTGATGCAGCATGTGTTTTTCATTTTGCATTACGTTATATTTCAGTCGAAGTCGTATGAGCTGTTACCACGGAGACAATAATCTGTTAGAACATTAAGTGCTGACTGTTCATCATCTGGACCTGTACTGTTGTACGTAAATGATGTACACTATATCAGATTCAAGCATTAAACGTGTCACATAAACGTACTAAGAATGATATTTACTAGGAATGGGAAGGGATCACCTGATACGATATTATCACGATACCTAGGGGCTGATTCGATTTGTATTGCGATTCTGTAAATATCAGAATTATATAATTATCCCGATTCAATATTATTATTAGTTTTTACAATTTGTTACAATTTTATACAAACCTAGCAAAACCGATAGATTTTCAATCACACAGGATGCTGTGCTTTAAATAGCTTAGAATGTTTGTATAGCTTACAGCATGCCACCTGCAGGATTACTGAGAAACTACAACATTTTACCTAATCAAATCCAAACATATTGTATAATGTATATCCACTCTCACTCACTCATCGTCTACACCACTTCATCCTGTATACAGTGTCGTGGGGGGCCTGGAGCCCATCTCAGGAGACTTAATACACGTGGCTCGGGCGCCAATCCAACGCAGGGCGCACATATACACTCACACACACACACTACAGGCAATCTGGGAACGCTAATTACCCCTAAACTGCATGTCTTTGGACTGTGGTGTACCCGGAGGAAACCCACCAAGCACGGGGCATGCAAACTCCATGCTTACAGACCTGAAGCGGAAATCGAACTCGGAACTTGGAGGTGCAAGGCGACAGTGCTAACCACTACGCCACTGTGCCGCCTGCAAACACACAGTATATACGTTTAAAAAAATTATTATATTAAAAAAAATTGTGTAGCAATACGCGAATCACAATCACTGAATCGATTTCCCCCCACGTCTCAAATATTTACACAACACAACACACACTCCTCATTTAGCCCCACAACACAGTCACTTTTACATCTTACTGGACTAAACACACTTGCTCCGCAACAGCAAGTGCAACTGTCTCAGAAAACTAATGAATTCATTAAATCTATAAAATAACACAGTGCTCGAGTAAAGTGTTAAAATGGTCTTATTTGGCGCAATTCGTCTTACGGGACTTCATAATTATATTTACGCGAAACACACTCCGCCTTTAACAGCAAAAACAGAGCGGCTTTTACGTTTCATTAGACTAAACAGGTGCCTCGGCAAACCTATGCTCATGCACACACACACACACACACACACACAACTTGACTGAATAATAACGACATTGATGCCTACATGCAGTCTGTAAACACACATGCACAAAAGTGAGACACACACACACACACACACACACACACACACACACACATACACACACAGTACAAGGCTGCATTAAAGCCATCACCGGCTGTGCATCTCTGACTCACGTGGACGTTACGTCCTGAAACTATGCGTGATGTATCATCTCAGAAGGAGCTATTAACCTTGAGTAAAATTAGGGCTGATCAAGGCGATGCTAGCGGGATCACCGAGCTCCTGCGCGCTGCTGCAGGAAAGACATTAGCAAACATCGGGGAAGGGACAGACGTGATAAATCACGAGAGCGCTGCTTTACTTTACACAGCCCTTCGATGTAAGGAAAAGCACTTTCGGTTATGATGAGGTCCTGTCTTGTGAAACGGGCTCTATTAAACCCACACACACACACACACCACGCAAGGTTTTACACACCTGTCCTCTAACTGTGCTTCCATGCAGACTTCATCTCTCCGTCCCGTCCGTATCCTGGACTCGGTCTCTGTTCAGCCTATTTTCAGTTCACTTGCAACTCTATCTGCTTGGACTTAGTCTCTGTGGTGGGGCAGCAGGATTAAAAGGGCTCACTTCTGTTACTGCAAATAGATTAATCTCTCCCTTTGCCCCCGTACACGAACATGCACCCTTGTTTCTGGGGGTAGAATGGCTTTAAAATGCCCCTCTCCACAAACATACAGTATGTGTTCTGAGAAAACATCAAGCGTCTCTACGTCCTAGCGTTAAGTACCTACACGGCATTCCCCTTAAGTCGGACACGACGTCACTCTGCTGATCAACTCTAGCACGTGGCAGTGTCTCCATTAGCCGGTTGCTCAGCATCCCAGGGGTCAGAGGTCAAGGTTCACCCTGCAAGCTGCTTAGCAATGACATCGGGAGCACAGAGTCTGACCTCGCCGCGGGAGAATGAAGACAGCCCGAGCATGCATAAGATTACTTAAAGTTTTTTTTTTTTTTTTTATTGTTTAATTTGTGATACGACATTTTCTGAGCTCCTGCCTCTCCTACTTTCTTCCTCTCCTCTATACAAAAGGTAAACCTCTAATGAACTGAAGAGAGAAAAGAGAAAAGGAAAAAAGAGATCTTGTAGGTTTGCTTGGGCTAAATATGGCTAGAGTTAAAAATGTTGCAGTGCTGCGGATGCTATCGTCATGGCAACACATGGGAGGAAAAACAAATACAAAAGTAAGGCGGAGAGAGAGAGAGAGAAGCAAAAGGAAGAAAAAAATAAAGAGAAAGAAGCAAAAGACAAAGAAACAGAAAGGAGGAGAAATGAAGAGAGAAATGGAAAAGAAAGAAAGAAAGAGAAAAGAAGGAAGGACAAGATAAAAAAATAATATATTACAAAGAAAAGGAATAAAGTTTGGATGTTAAGAAGTAAGAAAGAGAAAGCAAAAAAGGAAAAATACAGAGGAAAAGAAACAAAGTAAGAAAGAAAAGAGAGAAATAAGAAAGAAAGGGAGGGAGGGAGGGAGAGAGGTAAGAAAGGAAGGAAGGACAAGTTCAAGAAAAAGAACAAAGAAAAGTAACAAAAAAATAAGAAAGCCGGGATGTGTAAAAGAGAGAGAAATATTAGAAAGACAGGAAAAAAAAGAGAGAACAAAAGATGACAAATAAAAAGAACATAAAAAAATGAGACAATAAAATGCAAAAGAGAAACCAAAGAGAATTAAAGAATAAAGTCATTAAACATAATGCAGTGTTCTAATGCAGCAATTTCTAGAAGTAAACTTGGAGTAGTTCAGTCTGTGCTGAAGTCATTGATATTCACACAGCACTGTGTCTCTGTCTCTCACACACACACGTTCTACTGATAACTCGGTGAAAGTCTCCACTAGTTCACAGCACTTTCGTTAGCTCAGTGCGAGAGTTCAGTCGAGGCGCTAAATCTCCTGATCTCTATTAAATAGCCGACTCATCGCAGTGTCCCGACACGACCTGGGAGCGAGTTCACTCTCCATCACGGCCTATTTCATAATCTCACCTGGCATTTTAATGGAGACACAACATGGTACGTTTCATGTGAATGAGATGAAAGGTCTCGATGCTGCTGATCGTCCGCGCCGACAATCCCGAGACCTCTAAGCACCTTAGAGAGAGAGCTGAAGACTCAGAACGGGGGCTTTAACGGAGCTTATCCCGTCTTACCGAGCCGGAGAACAGACTTCCCTCCAAAGGACACTTCAAAGGCTACCTCATATCCTCCAGCCAAATGTCCCAAACACACTCACACACATCCTCCAGCTGAAACATCGTCTCACACACTCTCACATCTCAAGATCAGTAACAATGATGTCGTTAATGACTAATTATGTAACATTGCGTCTTTCCGATGACTCAGAGAGACAGAAAAAAACAACGACCAGAATTGCATTGAAACCTTGATGATATCATGACCTTGGGCTGCATGTGAACGGAGGGAAAAGACAACCACATGGAAGCGGTCTAAACTCCAGGACACACACCTCGGAGGTCAGTGTGTAACCCCCTGGGCCCGATGACCCCACTTGAGCTCTGACCTTTGATACGCATAACTCAGTCTGAGAGTGACCCCATCGATGAGAGTAGGAAGGGGATTATGGATTCTGAAGCTCAGCATGACACTTGATTCTCAGTATTCCAACGCAAAAGACATTTCTGGAATTGTGACTACTACGCTGCCTGCACAAATATGTAAAAAAATATATATACTATATAAAAAATATATATAAACTCAAATACAAAAGAAGGCAAGTATCATGAATGAGTAAAATACTTAAACTGGTGTTTGATTTCTCCCTAATACATGGAGAAGAAATTAAAACACACATCATTAACACCTTTAAAGTAACACACTTTAATAAAGCACATTTTAAGTCAATTTATCTTACTGATAAAACATGTTCAACTTAACCTCTTAACTTAACCTTAGGCATCTCTACCAAACGGTTGAGCTATGTTATGCTAAGAAATGCACAGTCTCTCGCATACCAAGTGGATCTAATAATAATAAAAAAAAATAAATAAAAAAAAACTTTGTACTACTGCACCATCGCAAAAAAACATGAACATTTTATGTGACTTTTACAGATTAAAAAAATATATATTTGAAAAAAATATTGATACTTTTACCATGAAGTGACTCAACCATTTGGAAGAGCCCTATACTTGGGTGCATAAAAAAAAAAAAAGAAAAGAAAAAAGAAACATTGTTGTTATTTTTGCCCATAAAAAAAAATCACAAAAAAATCAAAAATTGCCTTCTGAAGATGTTAAGATGTTGACGGGTTAAGACAAAGGAAATAATAAGAATCAAATAGGCTATAACACATTTTGGGATGTGCTGTTATATGTACACAACCAACAACAGGTTTCTGTGCTCCACCTCGTGACTTTTAGATCACTGGGAGAGCTAAACTTGTGACATTGTGAGTCTGAGCGTGTCTCTTGGTGCGCGCAGTGCGAAGACAGAAAAAGCCAGAGGCTGATCTTTAATCTGCTGGAAGAGGCTGATCTTTAATCTGCTGGAAGACTTTCTCTTAAACAAAATTATGTTAAGGATTTAAGTCAAAGACTAAAGCAGACTTCCAGTCTAGCGGACAAGTCGATGACAGCATGGGGGAAGAGGGTCCCGATGGCAAGTGATAAAAGTACCTGAGATAACTAAATTTTTTAGTATTAAACAAACTCAAATAAGTGTAGACATATCGGGCTTGCAGCTATGCCTAAATTCGGAAAATACGGAAAATATGGAATACGACGAAGGAAAGGAAGACAATATACTAACCGCTAACATCATGGAGGACAAAACAAGCTTAGACACAGATGTAGAGCCTGACCAGGGAGCCAACATGGGCCTAATACTAAATGAGATAAGAGAATTCAGGAAGGACTTTTAAACCAGTTTAAACCGTGTAAAAGAAGATACTAACAAAATCAAAAAGCAAATACAGAAAAAAACAGAAGCAAATACAGCGCTGAAAGAAAAAAAGATAAGATTTCAAACTCCACTGAGAGTGTTTTATTCGGAGGGAATAGTGATCTACACCTCTGCAGAGGAAGCAACGGCAGACATGGCAAAAAGGGGGATACCGGTGAAGAATTTAAAAAGTCCAACATCCCTCTTAGACCAGATTAACCAGCTGACTTGGCGATACAGTGGAAAGCAGCGAACCCGGTCGTCAACAAGCTACAAGCAAAGCTTCAAAGAACGGCTCCAACCATTCCAGCGTCAGGATAATTGTTAAGTAACATGTGCTAACCATGAGGGGAAATATAATGTTAAAATTGAGTTTAGAGTGTTTAGAGTGTTATTGAGTTTAAAATTGAGCAAAGTAAATATTAAAAAGTAAAAGTAAAAAGGCTTATATTTACTTTAAGGAAGTTAAAACATCTGGGGCATAGATTTAAATATCATGTCGGGACACCCTTTATTTGACATCATAGACCTGTACATCAGCTTAAAAGCTGAAGAGGGCAAAGATATTTCGGAAGAAGGAATTAAAAAAAGCCATATCAGCATTAAAACCCAATAAGGTGGCGGGACCAGATGGATTTCCATCAGAGTGGTATAAAGAAATGAAGGATATATTAATACCCAGACTGAAAGACGCATACAATTATGTGCTCAAGATAGCATCCGCAGAACGTTACATTTGATAGACCACATAGTAAAAATAGATTCCAATCAATATTAATAAGCCTTGATGCAGAAAAAGCATTCGATAGAGTTAATTGGGAGTTTCTATATAAAGTGCTACAAAAATTTGGATTTCATCAGACTTTCGTAAAAACTATTCAAGCATTAAATTCTAGTCCAACAGCAAAAATAAAAGTAAATGGAGCCATATCAAATTTTTTCGAACTAGAAAGAGGTACGAGACAAGGTTGTCCACTGAGCCCTGTATTGTTTGCAATATTCATTGAAAAGTTAAGCCAGAGTATCACTCAAAATAATAATAATAATATTACAGGTATTAGAATACAAAAAGAAGAACATAAAATTTCTTTATTTGCACATGATATTTTAATTTCCCTAAATTGCTACCACTCTTTAAATCATTCAGATCCATATCAGGTTACAAACATAAAATTTCTAAGACCTGAGTTTCTCAGACATTTCTAAGTACTGAGCTTTAATTATAGCCTAGTCAGACCACTAGATCTAATTTAAATCTAAATTGGGAGATTAAATATCTAGGAATAAATATTCCAAAAGAAATTTGCACGCTCTAAATTTTAACCCGCTAAACCCAAAGATAACAGAAGATATAAACAGATGGAAGTTGCTCCCAATTCTAAGCTTTGAATCTCGAATTGAGTCTATTAAAATGAATATTTTACCTAGACTATTGTATTCCAGACAATTCCAATTGAAATAAAAAGTAGGCAATTTAATGAATGGGACAGATTAATATCGCAATATATCTGGCAGGGGAGAAAACCAAGGATAAGATTTCAAACTCTCCAATTGGGGAAGGAAAAGGGAGGTCTTGCTTTGCCCTGTTTTAATGTCTACTACGTAGCAGCTCAACTGAGAACCTGAATTTGTTGGTGCAATTCGGATTATCAAGCAAGATGGAAAGAAATTGAACAAAACATATCTGGAGCAATTCCAATACAAGCACGGTTAGGGGATAAAAAACTAATGAAGGATCTGAAAGGAAAAGGCAATAAATTGTTTAAGCTCTCTCTTAAAATATGGAAAATTGTTAAGAAAAATAACGTAATAGAAGAGATAAAGATGTTGAGATGGTGCCCCTATGATCTCGACTTTACTCGGAATAAATTTGATATAAACTATCAGGGATGGGCGGATAGGGGCCTTACTTCATATTGGACCTTTTTTTAATTGGAAGACAATACGTGATTTTCAGACACTAAAAGAAACATATAATTCAAATAATAGTGATTTTTTCAGATTTCTCCAGGTTCGACATTATATTAAACACTCTATACAGTAACAGGGGAACCAAAAGCATTTGATCATGATCTATTGAAAATTTTTATTAGTGACTACACAATGGACTCTGGGCTTAAGTTAATTTCAAAACTTTACAAGGGACTTCAAAAGGTAAAAACAATAAACACTAAGTATATAAGGCAAAAATGAGTAAAAGAAGCGGGTAGAAATATATCAGAGACTAATAGGACAAAATTTTGTGAATTTCAATGGAGGTTAACGAGCTCAGTGTCTTGGAGAACATTTGGCTGGAAAAGCCTCAATGGATTTTTTATTTCACCAGCTCAGAAGACCCATGATTCGGGCTCTTCCAGATGTTGGAGCAAGTGCGGCTCACATAATGCAAATCACTATCACCTGTTCTGGTCCTGTCCAAAGGTGAATATTTTTTGGTCTAAAATCTACACAGAATTAGTCAAAATATTTGGGAAAAGCATTACTTTTAGTTGTGATGAGCTCCTCTTTGGATTTTCACAAACAACATTTTTAAATTGGAAATCAAAACTGATTATAGCTGCTAGAAAGGCTATAACAAGGAGATGGTGTAAACCAGACATTCCAACTATTGAAGGCTGGTACGATATTATTTACGATATTTCTGTATTGGAAAAAATTACTTTCTCCATGAGGCTACAGGAAGATAAATTCGAAGAGATCTGGGAAAAATGGAAGCGATATATCGCCCCGAAACGCCAATATTTTATGTTATAGGTTTTTTAAAAAAAAAATTTTTTTTTATTATTTATTTTTCTTTTATTTTTCTTTAATTAAATTTTATAACAATAAATGCACCCTAGTAAGTTATTTTGTGTAATATACTGTAGTTGCTTGTCTATTAAAAAAAAGAAAAAAAAGAGAAGAAAATGTGTGTGTATGTATATATGTGCATGGAATAAAAAAAAATAAAAATAAAAAAAAAGACTAAAGCAACATCACTTTGTATACTGTACTAAAAATGCTCACTAAGGCAAATTCGTGTCTCAGCAGGAGGATCATACGTCTGTTTTTACACGTCTTCCATCAAAACGAGATTTAACTCCTGGCAGAAAGACAAAGCTGGCTGACGGTTCCGCACTCACGCAGAGAATCATGTTCTCATCCGGAGCTTCACTTCAATTAAGGGGAGCGAAACAGCCTTAAAACCCCTCCAGTGTTTGCCAAACAGGACTTCTAATTCTCAAATCTGATTGGTTAAAAGCTCTGGCAGGAAAATCACAGGTTTCAAGCTGATACATTATTGTTTCTACAGGAACAGCTAAGTCGAAGTGCTTGGCGCATGGTGGCGCTAATGTAATTTAAGTATAATAATATTTGGGGAAGCAGTCTCGCTGAAGACAATGAGGCTTATTAGCTTTGCACTAGTAACTTCTGGACAGTGCTCACATGTGTGTACCCTGTGTGTACTGACTATATGCAAGAAATACAACATGCAATGATGCACATCTACAACCTGTCTTTGTGTTCCTGTCTCTACTGTAACCATATTAAAAAAAAAAGGAAATAGGTGAGAGAATGACGATCGCTCTTGGAGACGATCCACAACATTGCATATAACTGTAAATGTTAAAGAAAGTATAATGTGTCGTTCTATATTAGATAAAATACTGCATATTGCAATATAGTTATCAAGTCGGGTCAGGACATGATGTTGTAGGAAAGTAATCAACTTCAGAGTCACAACAGTAACCCTCGAATCCATCTGGATGACAGATTACCGTTTTATTTTTATTTTTTGGCTTATTCCTCTTTTATGATTATTTAGTTTATCGCTGTAGTATGAATTCTTAAAATTGGTTTAAGGACAGAACTAGGATTCACAAAGGAGAATTAAATCATGCCCAAGCATCATACTGTAGCAACTGGCAAAATGACTGCAAGACAGCCTTGCGACGTTATATACTGTAACCTACGCATTCATCACTTATGTATTGAGAAAACTTACCTGCAGGAAAAGTATGGAGTTCTTTCTTTAGTGAAGGACAAGATACTAAGTTTAAACCAACCACGACTGTAAATGCTGGAAGAAAGTGTGCTTCAAAATCCTTCAGCTTCATATGAAGACGATTAGACTTCAAATCACATTAATACTCAGTAACTACAAACAAAAAATGGAGCTTGTTGTTAAAGCCCTGCTTAACATTCTGGCCGATCCTTCATAGACATATAGCCGAGCAGCCCTCTATGAATCCCTTCTAAATGTCACCTGCCAGCACCGCTCCTAATTATAACCCTTAGAAATATCCTAAGCTACCAAAATAAGGCTGATATCCAATCGGCAGCTTTGGCTGAGGAGTACCCAGGGACAACAGAGAAGCCTGACCCCGTCTGTGGATCCCCTCTGGAGCGAAGGAACACTGAAGGGGAAATGAAAGGAGCACGTCCGCCTTTAGATTTGCTCTGGTGTTAACAGACATGGACGCTGAATGGCCAGGCTGATTGAGAGATAAAAAGCAGATACCCCTAACTCCTCACTCTGTCCTGCAGGGCATTTCCCGAGATCTGAGCTCCGACCGCTTTAAGATCCGTCCTTCTTGGCAGATGGCGCGCATATTTCGCAATGTACTGTACATTAGACAGGATTTCACTGAAAAAGTTCTCTGTCCCGCATGTGGTGTTTGTGTTTCGTAAAGAACCCTATAATTCGAAAACGTTGTTTTCTCTCCCCTTGAGGAAAATCTGTATTATATAGACGGTAAGTTATTGTTTTTGCAACTGCATGCTGGGAATGGGACCTGCTCTCGGGCAAGCACTTTCAGGACCGCAAAGACGTATTGGTGTCGGTTCCGGACCCGCGCAGCAGGCCGCGCGGAGCTATTTCATCCAACAAAAGAAATGGTAGAGGGCCAAATTTCTGGACCCAAAACACTTGAAACGTGTTTTCGCTCTCGCTCTTTTTCTCTGTTCCCACAAACCCCTGGACCACTTCAGGGCTTGAAGTTACAGACATGTTTTCTTCATTACAACCATATCTCTGGGAAGGCTAAAACCTGCTCCATGTCTCCTTTTCTCTGGCATGGGAAGAAGTTGTTCTAAAGCAGTGATGAATTTTTAAATTGGTCTTTTAAAACAGCAGCAAGTTCAGGAAGTGCTTTTTGTTACACCCTATCAGTGATTATTTTCCTATCGGCTAGAAATGATTTTAAATGTGCCCCAACCAAATGTTTTTCAGCATTATACTGTCTCGCTCCATTAACAATAACAATTTAAAATGCTAGATATTACTTTATGAGTATTAATACTAAAATTGATGTAAGCTTCTAGAAGCATATGACCTGTAAAAATTCTTGCATTCCATGCAAAAAAATCTGTAGTGTCCGTAACCATGTCAAATTCATGTTGCAATATCTTAACAATTTAGCATTTCAAAATAATACATGCTTTCATGTATTTTCATGTGAAATATAAAATTGGCCAAGTTTCATCTCAATGAGAAAAAATAAATTTACGGACACTATATAAAAGGGCATGAAATTGTAAGTAGCAAATGTGTTTATTTTTCGATCTGATAAAAATATAAATGTGTATGCATATTTACAAAAAATTAAGCATGAATCTGGAGATAAGAAGCATTAAGTATTATATGAAAAATGGTGTTATATGATCCTATCTGAAAGTTCACTTTTTCTCCTAGGTGAGATGATTTTTAGCACCAATATCATGTTTTGACCATATAACAGCACCGCCACAACACTTTTATTCTATCATATTTGGAAAAATTCATTCAACAAATGCTTATCTCCAAGAATACATTTCGACCATTTATGTGTCATTCCATGTGGGAAAATAATTCCAAGCATTCAGAACATTCAGAGTCAATGTCGGCTCAGCAGGACATCCAGTATAATAGTAGCTTATTATTCACCTTTTGACTGACACGGCTAAGCTGTGGCTGCAAAGAATTACAGCAGACGCCTGTTTCGTTCCGTTGTGTCGTGTCAGTCTTTATAGGTGAACGCCCCATGAGGAGTTATGGTCCGGCACCAGAGACGCGCAGTCAAATTTTAAACCCTGGCTAATGAACCATTTATTTATTTAAATAAAGAGTGAATCACAGCTGGTAATCAATTCCCAAAGGACTCCAACAAAATATGAATGTACGGCAGTGGCAGGTTGTTCATTTCATTCTTAATGTGAACCAAAAATATCACAATGCCAGCCAGATGGAGGATTCTCATCATTACGTCAAGCTATTTAAATCCAGTAATGCAACAATGCAGAAAATTGCCCTTGACAGGTTTTATTCGATGAAACGTCTCTGGTATGAACAGATTTTACGATCTGCCATCTAACACCATCCAGAGTTATTTTGTTTGCTGCTGTGAAGGAGCTCTCGAAACCCTTAGAGCAAAGGGCTTCCTTTCAGAGAAAGGGTCAAAATCCAGAACTTTAATCATTCAAAAAATGCCTTTTTTTAGACTACCGCCATGACACTCTTCGATTTCACCAGCACTCACTTTTCTCTAAGCTTCCTTTCCATGTTCTTCCCTTTATGTCCGTTTCTTTCTTCAACTTCATCATCTCACAGAAACAAACCACAAACGCTGCATTAATTACATACAGATTTGTAATAGTCGCCAAGTTTCCTGCATGGTTGTTGACAATGAAAGGCTCTACTGTGACCACACAGTGTGTTCGAGTGTGTTTATGTGTGTGTGTGTGTGTGTGTGTGTGTGGGAATGATTAGACCCCTATGCCTAGCGCAAAGCTTGACTCCGCCATGAGCTCTAAAAGTCAACGGCATCCATCAGCTGCGCTGGGGCCCATCTTTAGGTATTAATGGGTGGAAAATGGTCCTTCTGCTAGCGTCTCAGTGCAGAGATTAAAATCTGAGCCGTTACCTCAGTCTCACACGTGAAAACATGAGGATCGGGCTGTTCATTTTTGCTCGCTCATGAGAACATGGTTCATAAAAGGCTGAAAGAGAGAGAGAGAGGCAGAGAGAGAAAGAGAGAGAGAGAGAGAGGGGGTGGGGGGGGGAGAAATCCCTTCTGGCTGTATGCACAGAGTGATCCTACCAAAGCGTAACTGTTTCTCAGGCCTCCTTTACACACAGCTCTATTGTGAGCCCATTTAGGCCATGGCACAATGCTGCTATCCAGTGAGTGTGAAGATCAGATGTTTTATGAGCACCTCATAGGAAAAGAGCTGTAGTTTGACATTTCCAATATACAGCCCATGATGCCAGCACTGTGACACATTAATGCATTAATACTGTAGTCTCGGGTTCCATCTTGCAAAACATTTACACCTTTTCCATGTTGGTCCTTCACGAGGACAGATGCGGGACTGCTTGTGTTATCTGGTTGAAGAAGTATAAAGTAGAGACATCAAAGTAGAAACACTCAAACTCTTTTAAAGTGAAAGTGTGAGGGAGCTCCAGAGAAACAAGCTTATTTTACCTGTGATGTCATTTTTACTACGCTAAACAAAAACAACTTTTAATCCTGTTGAGGCTGACAGAGGATCCAGAGCCTATTCTGGGAACACTCAAAGCGAGGTGGGAATACAGTCTGGTTGGGACACCCAGTCCATCACGGGGCACCAGAGACACATGCACAAACTCATTCGTACCTTTTGGCAACAACACATGGATACAATCTGGTAACACACCAATGGCAGGACAGAGGCGGAGACAGGAACAGAACAGAAACAAAAGCACATGGTGAAGTAACAAGAAGCACATGACACAAACTGAAAGACAGAACAACATAAAAGGCATATTCTTCTGAAGTGGGATTCTTCTCAAGCTTAGAATCAAACCAAAGACCTTGGAGTTACAAAATGGGGAGTGCAACCCACTGTGCTGTCAAGGCATCGACCATTAGTGTAACTGAACAATGATAATCGATATGTTTCTGAGTACCTACAGTATGGTGTTCCTCAAGGTTATATCCTTGGACGTTTAATTATTTAAATTTTTTTTTACTAAACATCTAGGTTGTGTAATGTATATTACAAAGCAACTCATTTAACATACTCTACATATTTGCACCAAAATTCTACCTTTAAGGTGACATTTATTTTGCTGTACCTTATGTTTCACTTGTCGTCATATGATGGTGGACCTTGATGCTGGCAGTGTAATATCTGCTATATGAAACGAATTGCAGTTTCTATACAAAAAAAACAAAACTAAATATGTCTGTTAAGAGAACCATAATGTACATGCAAGGCAATACATTCTGAAGCACCTCAGACATCTTTCAAGAGGTACACTACTGTGCAAAAGTCTTTGCCCCTAACACCTACACATTTTTCCATTAAATTAAATAAAATGAAATTAAATGATCTTTATTAAATTAAAGTAATGGGAAGTGTTATACTGCGACGGGCTGCAAAGTGACTGAAGATACAATTTAAAAATGGGTTGTTTGTGTAACAACCTCAGCAGCAACCTCATTTCCCCTGTGTCGTCTGTTCCAACCGCTCAGCACCCAGCATCACCAGTATACGAATCACCTGCCTGATCATCACCTGCACCTGTTTCTCCCTGGTTCTTGCCTTAAGTTAGATGTGTTTTTATGCTTGAATGATCCATAGGTCACTGTGTCGCTTAACAAGACTTAACAGGGACTGGACTGAAAAGGAGAGCCAGAAAAGTCCTTCAGGAAGCTTGGAGAAATATTCATCAAGTCTGCACTAAAAATTCAAAAAGTCTGGCTCTTTCGAAGCAAAATATGAAGAAGTGGGTGCTGGATCAAGATTTTTCACCCAGTACTATACTGTGTAGAAAACTACATTCTACCAAACTGCTACTGAAATCAAGAAGAAGCTGTCTTAAAAAAACCCCACCCACAACATTAACCACGTCTCTATGTGGCCTCATGATGAATCCAGCGCTTCTGTAATGTAAAATAACGTATACTTCGAATTAATGGCAGTGAAACACCATGAGACTAACAAAAGGACCGTTGTTCAGAGTGCTCCAGGTGGCACCCCACCTGCAGACAAGCGCTTCACTTCTCAGTCACTGAAAACCTCACTACAAAGCGCCCGCATTAAACAGAGAAAGACAAAAGTGATTCTCAGGTATAACAGACAGATAAGTACAATATCCATTGACAGGGTTGACAAAAAGCCCTCTTCACTCTTAAACACGCTCCATTACTAGCACATAGACTCAGTAAAACTAAAAGTGCCTGTTGTGAATGAACTAAACTGAGGGTCTACAGACCGGTGCCATAACAAGTGCAACGCTCACCGGGTCATTTGTTTATTTAGTCGTAGCAGACTGGGTACGAGCACAGGTCAGGACTTAAGAAAATAAATGACTTAAGACCTGACAAAATCATTCTTGTTCGATTATGTTATTGTTTCTACAAGTAACAATGTTAGGGGTGCAGTACAGTATGATCTAAGCCTAGTGAAATTAACATAAAAATTCCACTGAAGAAAGACATGTAATTGTTGCCATGGTGAACTTTTTACTCTATATGTATTTTATTACTCTGTGGGATTCTCGAAAGTGTGTGCGTATGTGTGTATGCAATGAGTCAGCACCCCAACCATGGTGTACCCAGCTCTTGTGTGTGTACCCAGCCCTAGGTTCCCTGGGATAGGCTCCAGGTTCTCCGTGACCCTACAAAGGATATGCGGTGTAGAAAATGAATGGATTCATAGATCAAAAGAAGGAAGGAGTCTCCAGTGCCAGTGCTTTATAGTTATCCACAAGGGACAGACTGAATAGCTTGGCTTCAGCTACTAAACAATGTTTTTAGTACTGAATTAATACTATTATGTTTTAAAAACCTACAATTGAGCAGGTGGTATTTATCCACTGAACTAGATGATAAATTGATTATTAATGACTGGCATTTATTATCATTTATTAATGTTTTCATGTCATATTTGTATTATTCGCGATAAATTTTAGCTACCATATTTAGTTTAAGTTAATGTAGCTAACGATCTAACGACCACATTGTTAAACAAAATGTCCTTGTTTTTATCGTTTCCATCTAGATTGCAAGAAGTGTGCAAAAAAGAGATAAAAAAGATAAAATACTGTGAATACTGTATATAAAAGTGACCATTGTAACTTGTGACCACTAGTGGCCATGAGTGGTACTGCAGGATAGTGAGACTAAAAATAGCGAGGACGAGCTATATAGCAGACTTCAGGATGTTTGTGAGGCCTGAGGGAAACACTGGGTTTTAGTTGGAGCATGTTTGTCGATTTAAACAAACCCGCACTTGTTTATAGTAAAAGAGATCCAGTGTAGGTATGAAATTCGATTTGCAGAGAATCAAAATACGTAACTGGGCAAGAACGTTCAAGCATTTGGGAATGGTTTATTTTCAAAAAAGCAAATACAAGTGGTTAAATTATATCCTGTTTTTCCCTGAAAAGGACACTTATAAAAGGTTCATTCACTCTATACACTTTTCATTATTCACAGACACCTTTTTATTACTGCAGTACTTATATGGAAATCACCCACTCACTCACACATCTTCTATACCGCTTTATCCTGTATTCAGGGTCGTGGGGGGCCTGGAGCCTATCCCAGGAGACTTAGGGCACGAGGCAGG
>JAQQZS010000011.1:23673916-23709458 GCA_030068045.1 Platyallabes tihoni
CATTTCAACCCCCCCCCCCCCCCCCCCATCCTTTTTCTGATTATTATTCTTTTGTTCTGGTCAAGGTCTCGGTAACGAAACGCAAATGGCTGGCTGTTGTTTTAAAAAGAGTAGAGACTAGAACAAGCAGACTCCCGGGGCTGGATAGTACAGCGAAGGCAACTCTGGGAAACTATGTGTGTACGTGCGGCAGGAAGAGGTCTAGCGGGCCGAGAGGGAGCGCGTGGACCACAACAGGGGGCCAAGCACATGATGTGTGTGTGTGTGTGTGTGTGTGTGTGTGGTGTGTGGTTTGTGTGAGTGTGTGTGTGTGTGTGTGATGGGGAAATCATAGCTGGGATCCTCTCCCAGCGTCCTCTCTCCCTTTGGCGTCCAACAAGCAAACAACAAGACGAAACCCAAGGGGTTCTTCTGCTTCTAAGACAAACAATCAGCATTAAAGGAGAGGGAGTGCTTATGAATAATAAGAGCCACACAAACGCACACACACACACACACACACACACACACCCACACACACGCACACTTGTGCACATAAATTACAGCAATACGGCACAAGCAGAAGCTTGATGAAGTTCCATCAGAAGCTAATGTAAACACGATGGAATGCCGCTATGGTGGATAAATCATCTGTGACCTGATACATATTCATTACAAAAAGAAAAGACATTATTATTATCTCTTCCTCGATCACCTTCATCATCATCATCAGTCACTATGAGGTCTATAGGGTTCTCACTATATAAAAGCAAAAAAAATCTACCAATAGACATCTCACTTCTGCTCAATAAAATAATCACTTTTTAAAATTTTTTTCTTTCTTTTAATGTCCCTCCGTCCGTCCCTGTCCTCCTTAGTGTCTCTCACTCTCTTTTTCTATATTACCCCTTCGTCTCTTAGTCTCTGCCTGTTTTTATTTGATAAACTACTCAAAATATATCTCTATCATAAGCAATTAAAACTTTTTATCATGAATTTTATATCACTAAATTTTTTTTTTTGCACATTAGCAATTTTAAATTGTTGACACATAAAATACATAAGATGCCTTTCCATTGTTGTCGACTTAATATGCAGCAAAAGAAAAAATCTTAATTTTCATAAATCATAAATTTAGTTAATTAATTATTTTTCCATAAAAAAAAAATCAGACATCAACAAAACAACAAAAACAGAATTATTATTTTTTGTTTTAACTATACGAGGGATCCTAATTGTCAAATCTGTATTTTTGGTTTTCCAATACTGAAAAACAGAAACAGCGCTCAAACTGCGAAATTTATTCTGACAAGACGTCAAGTTGCTGTAAACCAGGAGGACACAAAAAAAAAGAAAAAGAAAAAAAACCCCACACCTTCAATAGTCCTAATCCTCACTTCATAACTCCTGCACACTCGCACATCCAAAAGCCGCAAGACTGCAGGGTTGGAAAGAACACGGTCCACTCCGTCACGGATAGGACAGAAGTGCTGATGACGACTGGACGAGGACAAGGAGGACACGTGCCAGCTGAGAGTGTGACACGCGGGGAGGCGCAGCGAGACAGGACTGAGTGCTGGAGAGCGAACATGGTCCTAAAAGCTTGGTGTGTCACATCGAATTATGCTCCCCAACCCTGAGAGTGGGATTTCAGGTGTTTCAGAGCCCCAGATGACGGAGACAGATGGAGAGAGTAGGAAAGAGAGAGCCAAGAGACACACCAAGAAAGATGGAGTATGAAAGGGAAAGGCAGGCAAGGACAGACTGGATGAGACGTAATCCAAAAATGGAGACGCAATAAATGACAAAGTGAATGAAGGAGTACGATTGTAAAGAAAGAACTTATGGAGAAAAGTCTTGCGAGAACGAGAGAGAGAGAGACAAAGAGGATGAGCCTGAAAACAAGAGAAAAGAACTGAAGTTTAGATATAAGACATACAGCGAAAAAGGAAATCCTGAGTAAATAGAGACGGAGAGAGAGCAAAAGATGGAGTGAGACCATCAGTTTGGGAACGAAAGTGAAAATAAATAGAGAACGTATTGTAAGATGATGATCTTTAAAGGACAAGATAAAAAATAGAGACAAATAAAAGTGTGTAGGCGAGAAAGAATTCGTCAAGAAACAGAGGTGAGTGTTAAATGTTGGTTAAAGGCGAGACTAAACAAAAGAGCGATGCAAACATGGGACAGATGGACATTTTTCAAAAAGGACATAAGTAGGAGTGAGACGGGTAAAGCTTGCGAAAGAAAGTGAGACGGAAACGAATGGGCGTACTGTGATGTATTATGGTAAAGATGTAAGACAGAGAAAAGAAGCAAAAAGACTAAGAGAGAGAGAGAGATTAGTGGAGTTCACTCACTTCGCGGTCGTGGTTCGTATCCCGGGAGACTTAGGGCATGAGGCGAGGGACACCCTGGACGGGGTGCCTATCCATCGCAGGGCACACACACACCTAGTCTAATCTGCATGTCTTTAGACTCTGGGAGGAAACTGGAGTACCCAATGGAAACCCACCAAGCACACAGATCCAACACGTTAATCGTACCCGGTACCTGAAGACGCGAGGAGACAGCGCTAACTGCTAAGCCACCATGCCGCCTAGCGGAGTTCAGATAAGTTAAATAGAAAAATAAACACAGATGACGGAACATAAAAGAGTTTATTTGAGGAAAAGTGACAGCGTGTAAAGTGTGAGACAGAAAAAGACAATAAAGAGACACGGAGAGACAGACGGCATCAAGGTGCAGCATGTGGGCTCATGTTTTGCTGCCATTCAACTCTCATCTTTCAATAACAAGCCCAAAGTGAGAGGTTTTATTTCACCACCGGGAAAACAAGAAGGAGAATAATGATTTAATTACACGACGTCACCTCCTGAAGCGTTTTATTTCTCCTGTAGTGCAGCAATTACCCAACAATTACAACGATTTTTATTACGTAAAGAATAACACGTTAATATTTTGTTCACTGTTCCACTGACTGGTATAAAGTGCTGACACTGGAGACTCATTCCTTTAATGCTAGATAAAGATACAGATATCATCATAACCCTGGTAAACCCAATATTCATCACCTTCTGACCAATCGGAATAAAGATCTGGTTTCGGCACACAATCTCGTCTGTGTTGCTCAAGTGCATGAACAAGACCTCACTCAGCCACCTATGAGATCAACAAGCCGTAGTTTATTCGCAGCCCGCTCTGTGGTTAGCCTCGGTAGAACACGAAAACCAGATGAATGAGGTGTTATGCCTGGCAGGAGGAACGATTCTGCAGAAGCCAGGTGTTTTTCACAAGACTGTCAATGTTGGCGTTCCGGGATGTTCCGGGCAGGCACGTCTTTGGGCATGGCATGGCCTCGGACGGCACACACCTGAAGGCCAGGCCTCACACATACAACAGGACCATCCATCGCATACAGCAAACACAGGGGCTGCTGACTCTCTTCCTCTGCTTCTGGACGTAGGCCAAGACACACAACAAGCAAGCAGAACATTAAAGCTCGGCCTCGGCCAGGGTTTTTCCACACCGGTCGCGAGGGCCGTTTTTTTTTTCCTGCTCCAGCCCGCAGTACGACGGCGGATTAAAAGGATAAGTTTGATTTATGCAGGGCAGAAAGAAATAAGATCCCCCCGTTACGTGCTTCATCATTAAGTGATATGCAGGATCTGCTGTTGTAATATACACAATGATACACAGCTGTTATACGATACAGGTTCGCTGTTGTAGTATATACAATAATATGTCAGAATTATGCAACTGCTTGCATTAAATTAAAACACACTAAGAGAGAATACGGCACGTTTACAATAAGTTTTTAATGTATTAAGTAAAGAATACATATTTTTTTACTTTCGGTCAATGTTGCAGAACATCATATACAGCTGTGTTTTATTTCACTGTCATATTCCAGTGCTCACAATTATTATTTTGTTTGTTTATGAACAATATTTCTACACTGTAGAACATCTCCAACACATTGTGTTATTGTGTACTACTGCTAGATATTCTTTTTATAGGCACCTTACAAATTTACATTTAGAATTGAAAATGTGGCACAAATATTTAACCCTTAAATGTTCTACTCAACCATTTGGTTGAGCACATTTCGAGTGCTACATTATATTGAAAAATTTATTGAATTTACCCTGACTGAGCCAGCTCTACCACTTGGTTGAGGTATGCAGAAAAATAATGATAATAATAATAATAATAATAATAATAATAATAATAATAATCCACCATATGTCAGTGTCTTAAATAATATGCTTTTTCAGGTGCTTTGTGGCATACCATGAGAAATAAAGTATATCAAATACCCTAAATCATTTATTCTTTTGCACCACCATGTAGCGTAAAATGTAGCGTTTTCTGTAACTTTCCCAGATTATTGTTGGTATTTTAAAATATCAAATTCTACTCTTACCATGAAGCAACATCTCAACCGATTGGAAGAGGCCTACACTGGGGTGATTGTTACATATTGTTAATTTGCTGAAACTGAATTTTGTTATTATTGGATATTTAAGTAAAAAAATCCTTAATGTAAATGGTAAGGGGTTAAAAAAGTATAGTTGTAAAAGGAGCTCATGATATCACTGGCCTTCAAATTAATATATCATAACGTTAATATATTGCTATATTGACATGTCTCTCTGGTAAAATAAAATGGACTGGCTACTGATCGAATCCAGATTCAGTGATAAAAGTAATACATTTACCTCACACACACACACACACACACACACACACACACACACACAGCTGTCCTGGTCTGACTGCACAGATGGACTCTATGAACCGACTCTGCTAAATGCTAATCAGGCTTTTGCAAGCTGTCATGAAAATCTTCCAACACGTACAAACCACTTTCCCTTGGCAGCGTGTCCTTCCTTCACTCCACAACAACACACACAGTATAATCAAAAGTCAATCAAAACTCCCGCTCTGAATCTCGTCAAATGCATTAATCATGAACCATCATGTCATTTCTTCCTCCCTTTAATAAACCGGTCATAACTCACTACTAGAATATAGTAGTATATCACTACTAGACTGCGTTTCGGAAAAACCATTCACACAAAGTCGAAAGAGCAAACAGTGTCCAAACTCAAAACACACTCCACCAGGGCAGCAGTGTAAACACCCTCGAGGTCGTTCTCTTTCACGCTACAGGAGGGACGGTTTCCTTTTTCAGACGGATCTGACACTAAACACCGGCTGATGTGGCCTAAATCAGCTTTATCGAGACCGGGGTAAAGAGAGAGTACACACAGTAATCAATTACACACTGAGCGGAGAAGATCGTCTCCGACGCTGACCGATAGCCGGCTGGGGGATTGCGAAGGGCCATGGAGAGTTTAATCACCCATAACCTCAATTACAGAGCTACACTCAGACTCATAAAGCAGCAAAACAAGATCAACTCCTGCTCTGAATTCCAGTAAAGCCGAAGCACAAATATGTGCGCACACATACACACTCACACACACACACACACACACCAAACACAAACACACAAGCTGAGAGAAAAAGCAGTTAGGATAACACAGATTCCAGCCTGGCACGCGATGTAAAAATAGCAACACCTTGATATACTCTAGGGAATTTTAGACATTCAGCGTAAAACGGAATCTCTTTCATACGGTTTCAGCAAATGACACTGATCTTATTTTTCGCATCACTGTAATGACGTGATGTTTTATGATACTGTACTATATTAGTCAAGTTAAACAGCATCTATTATATCTAATTTAGATTTTAATCCTTTTTGGACATGGGTATCGGGTGTGTGAATGTATGTATGTACGCAGATTAAAAAAATGAGGGAAAAAAAACTTTTTCATGAACATAAATTTCCTTGAACATAGCATTCCCATTCCGGGAAAAAAAAAAATGAAGGAAATTTGTATACTCCCTCTTCCGGCTTGATTCCTGGGAAACATTTTCGAGGAATGCCCAATTCCTGCATCCTGATTAGCTAGAAAAATGCACTTCCATAAAGGGGGGGGGATCAGGGTGACTCAGGGGCGGTAGCTCATTTACATTTACAGAATTTGTCACAAGCTTGTTTGCGTTTAAATCTACAGACACTGAATCACTCACTCAGCATCATTACCGCTCGCAAGGGGAGCTGGATCCTATCCCAGGAGACTTAGGGCACGAGGACGGGGTGCTAATCCATCGCAGGGCACAAATACATACCTGGACCCTGGAGATGCAAGGCGACAGTGCTAACCATTACCACCAGCGTGTCGCCCGCCCCACACTAAAACAGGATTGGAAACTGAAGGAATTTCGGAGATGCCAGAGTGCATGATCTGAGTGTTGCGACAATAACGTGGAAGCAGGTTTTGCACAATCAAAAGTCCCGGTTTGACTTGAACGCGCCTCGTACTTTTTTTTATTTTGGACTTAAGGGCTGCCACCAAGCCGACAAAGTAAAATTTTGATCCTGTAGGCTTTTGTGAGTAAACTCAATGTCAAATATTTTCTCGGCCACGCCCCCTGATGCGTAAGTTGAGATAGAGTTCTTCTGAGCTCTTTGTCATCCTTTTGAAGAGATATCGCTTTGTGACATAGTTCTCGGGGAAACCACACACACACTCACACTTCAAGCTGATCGACTATATCGCCACGTTGTTTCAAACACACATGTTTAGAGTAGACATCCCAAAAAAAAATACACACTGTAGTCTCAGACGCCGATCATAGCAGGGACGGATTACGTCTCTAGTCTTCGTCAGCGTGTTCCCACACACTCGACAAGACACCCGGAGTCCTACCTCCCACCTCATCCCTCCTGTCTCGAATGAAACATGTGCCCTTGTACAGGTTGTAAACACAAGTAAGAGAGCGGGGGTCATGACCTTTATGTGACCCTGAGCTTCTGCTTCAGAAGTGTGCTGGAAAACATTACTCTCACACCAAGCACCTGATCCAGCTCGCTGATTTCAGCGCTAAGCTCTGCTAATGAGTCAAAGGCACACTGTACACACATACACACACACACACACACACACACACATGCTCCGAATCACATGCTCTCATCCACGCGCCCACGCACTCAGCCATATTTCCTCTCATTCCTTTCACACACACACACACACACATACCCTTTTCTGTTAAAATACAAACCGTGATACTAAATTTGATTTATTACCTGCCGGCAAAGAAGAATGATTTCCTGTTCTCCGAGCTCGTCAGGGTACCTGTAGCTTTACAAATCATTTTTAATTGACAACGCTGTGGAATTTTCGGGATAAACTGATTCTCCAAATGGGAAACAAATGTGGCAAGACCAAAATGGGACGCTTATATGTACCCTATATGTACATGAATTTCTGCTAGAATGTATGGAGTGTGAATTGCATACATTTTGAACCTGCTAGTCTTACCTGTTTTACAGACTCGAGGGGAAACGCTATTCATGCTTTTCTTTGTATACATAAGCTCTCTGAGGCATATGATTGGCCAGATTTGCTGTGACAAAGAAGTCAGAGTGTGCCAGAGCTTGGTTGCATCTCTCTGATGTTTTTAACATAACCATCAAAGAGAATTCTTAGTTTCTTTGTTTTCAACGTGATGTCAGCCGGCAATATTTGATTGGAATTGACCAGGTGGTGTGATTACTCACTCACTCATCGTCTATACCGCTTTATCCTGTATTCAGGGTCGTAGGGTGCCTGGAGCCTATCCCAGGACATTTAGGGCATGAGACAGGGTACACCCTGGACAGGGCGCCAAATACATAGCATGGCGCACACACATACACACACTACGGGCAATTTGGGAACACTGATTAGCCTAATCTGCATGTCTTTGTACTGTGGGAGGAAACCGGAGTACCCGGAGGAAACCCACCAAGCACGGGGACAACATGCAAACTTCATGTACACAGAGATGGGAATCGAACCCGGACCCTGGAGGTGCAAGATGACAATGCTAACCACTACACCACCACTACACTGTGATTACTATCATTTATATTTCTATAAAACAACGTCCTAGCATTTGGAAACTAGCTACAAATTCCTGTGAAGGATCTGTTACCATAGGAACCATAATGTTTCACAAGGAGCACATACTGTAAATATCAACAATATAGTGTTAGATTAAAATGATACTTTTTATGATATTAATAAAAATTTTGCAGGGGTTCCTGATTCCCACCTGCCTTATTAGGGCTCCATCATGTGCGTCATAAAATACCGCCGATTGCGTCTTTTCACTCTTATGCATCACTAGGAAGCTGAGTAACACAAGCGCTATCTGCCCCTTCTGCATGCATGAGTCCAGAGTGGTTAGCGTCGCTATGATTGATGTGGGAGTGCGAGTACGACAACTGAGATAATCGAGATAATGACTGTAGCATCACCTATGAAGCAAACTCGCTATAGAGTGAACGTGTTTCTGTTATGTTACTCAGCACCCCTGATGACCAAAAATGAACACACTGTACAGTGTCGACAAAAAGTTAACACCATGCACCTACCTGTACATGGCTCTCGTACAAACATTGCGATGTGTTGCCCAATCAAGTCATCATTCCAAGTCTTACGATTCGCAGTTTAATCCAAGCAGCCGATATCCTCTCCGAAGTCCTGACCTCTGACCTGACCAACGTCCTCCTTCATACAAAAACGAGGCAGAGAAAGCTTAAACCATGACTTGGTGTCCCTCGGCTCAGAGAGCAAAGCCACGATGTACGGGCAGCCGATCGGTTGAGCAATAACGCAAAGATAAATGAGAATTAGTCACGGAAAGCAAAGGTCACTCCTAATCTGCAGTCATTCGATCAACATGAAGAGGCAGATCAAAAGGCTGGAGAGCAAACCAGCCGCGCAAAAAAACGATGCAGCTTGAAAGGGGAATTTAATCTGCTGAATCTAAGAAATCCAACTTCCAAATCCAAATTATGTGCATACAGGTGTGTGTGTGTTCATATACATCAGGATAGTTAATCAAGATATCAGATATCTATACACATTTATTAATAAATTAAAGGTTTCTGAAAGTGTCATTGTGTTGATTTTTTTCCCTATAACAATTACATTCTTATTGTTTTATTACTGTGTATTATAATATTTTCCTAGAGTCAATCCCTTGAGAAATTTTGAAGTAGGGGCGCAAAAATGCATCGCTTTTCATGGGCAAAACTGTGAAAACGGATCCTTTTAAAGCCGTACGGTTCTTGAGATACGGCCATTCGGCTGTCCTGGGCGTCTGAGCGTGTGCTAATGGAGGGGGTGTGGTTTAACCTCGCTGTCATAGCAACGTTCCTCTCTATGTAGAAATCATATGTTAAAATGAATGGATATCCTGATTTTTTTTAATTTTTATTTTGTGTGTGTGTGTGTGTGTGTGTACATGGGAAAATTCCCTTCAAATTCTCAACCTATTCCTTTCTCTCTGAGCGCAAACAGGAAGTAGGAAGCCACTTTCTTCCTGCAGAGAGAGACACACCGTGGGACACACACTCCAGTGGTGAAGATTACAAGCAAAGGTGGAGCTGTTGAAACAATCACACACTCATCCACATTCCACATTCCCATTCTCTGTCTTTTCTTTCTCACACACACACACACACACACACACACACACACAAATTGGACGAGTGTGTGGAATTCACATTAGAATGTCTGTCTGACTCCCTTTTTTTAAAAAGTTATTACACTGGGTGTTCGAGTCAAACCGGGACTTTTGATTGTGCAGAATTACGCAACATAGTTCTCAGAGTTAAAACCATCTGTATTTGATCCCCTGCAACACTCATGCACTTTATATTCACTAATGCTTGCACCACTGAAATGTGGCTACCAGTCTCATCACCGTACTTGTGCCTGACGTTTTAGGCTGATTTTGGTCAAATCAGTTTTACGCCTTTGTTCACCAGAAAACTCATCGTGAATCCCGGTTTGACTTGAACGGCCTTTGTATTTCCCGGCAGCTGATCTGCAGATTTAGTTGCACGCTCCTTTTTTGGGAGAAATCACCGACACCTGTGAACAGTGTGTGGATTTGCTCGGAAGTCTCAAGCCAAGCCGAAGCTCGGTTCCCCTTGGAGATAATTACAGAAGCACTTCACAACACAGAGAGTCCATTTAAATGATCCAAAACTAACAGTGAAATCTCCGGATTACGATAACAGCAGCTCTGATAGAAGATGTTATCATTTCTCTAACTGCGCAGTTTTTTTTGCTGCGCATATCTGCATGGAATATCTGATTCATGATATCTAAACAGTGTGAGACGTGTCAGCAGGGCCTGCACCGGCACATTGACGACGACGACGGAAACAAAAGTGGCTGAAAAACAGAATTGATTAACAAAGTGCATACGCTAGGTTTGTTTTTGATTTGTTTTGTTTTTTTTTTGTTTGTTTTTTTAATCTGCATAGAAATAACGCTCGAGCCTCAGCTAAATGAACGCTGATGGGAAAATATACTGCGGTTTTATAGCAAGTCAAACAACTTAAGACGTACCGGAAAGACTTCCACAGACGAAATCCACATGTTCTAAATGAATAAATATACAGTGACGATTGAAAAGCCCTGTGTTTGAATCGACACATTTCCGCAGTAACCGCACAAACTCCTGTTTTAGCGCTTAAACCGTCCAACGTTTCATCAGAGATTCCGCCGTGTAATAAACAAAATGAAGAAAGAAAAGGCAAATAAAAAGGCAAAATATGATGCAATACCGTTCCTCAGATTCACACTCTGATTACATGGGCTGTATCTTTGTGCTTGGGTGTGTGTGTGTGTGTTACGCCGCTTTATGAGCCACGAATTGAAGTAGATTTTGAGGGAGTTGGCTTCTTTTATCGCAAATCATGATCCTCTACTTTTGAATAACAGTATGATGGAGGAAAAAGTGCCACTGTGTGTGTGTGTGTGTGTGTGTGTGTGTGTGTTTCGGGGGATATCATATGAATCGCTGCTATAAAAAGATACAGCCTCGTGCTGGTGTATAAGCACATAGTGGACACACACACACACACACACACACACACACGTCCGGAGTGGATCACAATACACCGGGACAGATGGCTGTGGAGGCGTTAAATATACAGCAGCATTACCGTGCTGGCTTACAGGCAGCTGCTGCGGCCGAAGAAATACACGAGCGGGAGCTGCAGCTAATCTGCGAAAGGAATATTCATAAATGTGGGCTGCTGCAGTGCTTCGGTAATCAGCAGAGAGGAAATACAATACGTGCTTAAGAGGATTCTCTAAATCTGAAAATAAAAAAAAAAACGGTACTTTTGGTGGTAGGGTCAACCCGATTGGCATTTACAGATGACGTCGAGCACAGTACGGAGGAACATTTGCACAGCACAAACATTTTTAAGAAGTTTGTACGTCCGCAAATGACGTGGCTCGAAGCCCACTATAGTCGTTCGCGTGAACATTCGGCGAGTAGAACGCATGAGCTTTGTCTATGTCTGTGTGAACACAGTCATTCACCAGCACCACTTCCACATTACACAAACTATGGGAGTTATTATCACATCCTCTGTACAGTCGTGACTTCATTTCCAAGCCATTTCAACATGTTTGGGACAGGAGTTCCTGGAAGGCCAGTGTTTGAGACGTAAAGCAGGCAGACTGATTAAACTGAGTAAACTTTCTACCTTGATGGTATCCAAGCACTAGTGAAACACTGTGATAAGTGCATTAGTGTAGCAGGGGATTATACATATAGAGAAATAAAGGGAGTTTTTACTCTCATAACGCCGCTCTGTTATTCTGCACAGACTTGAACGCCACTCGTACATCTGACTGTTGCAAAGCTCATGAGACTCCTTCCAAACCTAAAGCTAAGAGAGACATAATCTGCACAGTGGCAGCGGTGGAATCTGAGACGTTTGAGAGAAATAACCCGGGTCTCAGAAGGGCTTCATATTAAGCTCATGCGAGGCGACTGTTATCTGAGGAACCGCACCATCTGGCACTGCACGTTTTACAGACTTGAAAATCGCAGTATTTACGAACACCATTTACGAAAATAGAGCTAGCTATGGATCACACATATAGGAACGACAGTGATCATTTTTCATGCACTATATTTGCTTAAAAAATATTTAAAAATTTATACAAGAGAATGTGATGCATGCGTTTGAAGATCGGATGAGAGTGGGAAACCTACCATACAGTAAGAGTCTTATCACTGTACAGAGCTTGAAGTCTTCCAAAAAGGCCATCGGTTTTACACCTACAGTTTTATCACAAGGCCCGGGTTATTTTTTTGAACGCCCCTCGTATATATTCTAGTTTATTGTATTTTTAGAATATAAAACTTCTTCGTCAACACCTGTTCAGATTCACGTGCATTCCGTTGCACGGCCACGTCCGTCATTTAACTCAGTATCAATATCAGTAATAGACACGAGCACGTGTCTACGAGCTGCCATGGGGGAATCTGTTTTGCCCAATCAAATGCACCCTGTCCCAGTTTTCCTCCCTGCAAGCATCTGGGTAGCTTGAACACACTGTGTTGGTCTAATGGTCTGTTTAAAAAAATTAAAATAAATAAAACAGAAACTCATCAAAACACAATTAAACAAGAAACCGCAAAATATGTCCTTTTTTAAAAATATTTCTCCCCAACCTCAATGACTACAAGAACAAACACACTAATGACAGTCTTCAGGGTGGACAATGACAAGATTTGCTTTACCAACTTTGACTGGCTAAGAAAAAAGGAGTCATATAATAATAATAATAATAATAATACTAAAAAATCTAACTATTTCTGTGTAGTTGTTCTTCATTTGTGCAAAACCAAAAAATCTGGACGTTTGCTTTGTCGGCTTGATTTCTCTGATTACAAATAGGAAAAAACCCACACATCCAGAAAGGTGCCAAAATTTCCAGTAGATTTATACACTTGGCATTTTTCTCCCTGCAGTGTTCCAGTGAACAGTGACATACTCAAATAAGAAATCTCCATTAGCTCCTTAGCAGCAGGCTTCGTCTACACACCATCCCTCGACCATTTAATGGAAAACCATATTGGTGCCATGTCTGCTTATCCGTTCCCGACCCAGCATGCCTTGCTTCCTCAGACGGCCCTGCTGCAGAACTTGTAGTCTGGTTGAAAAGTCATTTCTTGGACTTCAGGAATGTTTCAGTAGACCGGGATACCGCGACGTGGGGCAGCAGGTGCTCCTGCTTTGACCTTCCGCCGGCCTTGGTGGCATCTGGATCAAATGCTCTCTCAGCTTGCACCTCTCTTTCCGCTCTCCAAGCGTAATTCCAAGCATGTTTGACTACTTTAGTGCCAAAATAGACTCTGCCTAAACTTTCCTTTGCTAATGTTCACAACCTCTCCGTGGCGTTTGGGTGAATCTTGTTTGTAGAAGTCGATGTAAACAAAAAAAAAAGTAATTTATCCTGTATTGGGTTTCTTACTCACTGAAGTGACCTGGAGTCTATTAAACACAGTTTGTCTGTAGTGTAGTAGTAGCAGGACAAGGTGAAAGCAAAGAGCTACTGCAAAGAAACATAGTTGTCAAGACACAAGTGATCAAATACATCAACTTCCTCACCATAATAAACATACAGTACTTTGCAAAAGTCTAGACCTCCCCCCTATTCCTTCATATGAAATGAAATGTAGATTAAATTTTAAAAATGGGGACAAGCAGCAACCTCATTTCCCCTCTCGTCCGTTCCAACCACTCAGCATTCAGCATCATCAGTATACTAATCACCGGCCTGATCATCTGTCATCATCTGCACCTGTTTCTCACTGGTTCATGCCTTAAGTTGGATTTTTTTTTTTTTGTACTTGAATGATTCATAGGTCACTGTGTGGCTTAATAAGGGACAGGACTGAAAATGAGAGACAAAAACTTGCTCAAAATAAGAGCCAAGAAGCCTGGAGAAGTATTCCTTTGGACTACATCAAAAATACAAGGTAGTCTGTCTCTTTGGAAGCAAAATATGAAGAAATGAGTTGAGCGTTAATACTTTTGGACAGCATTATGCGTCTAAAATCAGTCACATGCACAATTAGGAAACTGAAGTGGTAGAAAAATGAATATTTTTTGACACCCTATATCACTGATTTTGGTTTGATTACCATATAAGACCCTAAAAATATTTAGCCTACATAGAAATTGCATGCAAATGTGGCCCAAATCCAATTTACAGACCAATTCTAAGTTTTGAATCTATTTTTATACCATACAATTTGAACTTTCCCCAGAATAGAAGTAAGAACACTCAAAGAGCAGATTGAATCCTTTGTAGAATAATACTGTAAATCGTTATGTGTGGTTAAGAGAGAGAAAGAGAGAGAAAGAGAAAGCGAGAAGGACAGGAGAGCATGAGAAAGCTAGCTCCAGGCTGACTTCCTAAGCCAGAGGCCGGTCCTGTCGAAGCCGGGGTGGTATCGATGGTATCCCTGTTGGTTGATGAGTCCTAACAATAAGTAGCATTTCATTGTGATAGAGGCACGCTGTGGTTAGATTAAGAGCTCAGTTAGTTATCACAGGCTTAGTGTGTCTGAATTCCCCTGACCAAGCCGCCACAGACGGCTGCCGTCACCCCCTGCCAAACTTATATTCTGTTTCATTCAGGGACGACCTGACATCGGCGCAATGATCTACTTGCACCTTTATTTCTGATTGATTTTAACGTTCTCACCTTTTTTTGTATAATAAGAAAATCTTAAGAACTGTTTGTAAGTACAAATATAACAAAGTGAAAAAGTGAAAAAAAGGTTTGAAATGTTTTGCTTTAATCCCTTGCTGCCTAAATTCATGAGCTTAGCATGTCTGGGTATTTACGTAGCTACCAATCACCACGGATGATCTCAGCCACCTTCAAAATGTCCCTTACATACGAACAAGTTCTGTTCCGAGAGTGTGTTTGTAAGTTCAATTTGTTCATAAGTCCAATAAACATTGTCTAGGTACTGGAATACCAACACAATCGGCAATACACAGTATAAAACTCATATGTTCCATGATCTAGTCCTTGCTCTTTAGAATGAATATGGGTTGGCGCTTGTTAGCAGCTTCATCGCCGCTGCCTTTACGGTTGCTTTGGGACAGTCTGGGATGCACGCTGTATGCACACGACAATGTAGACGTGATCAAACTTTCACGATTGAAAGTTGCACAATGGCATGATCATATCTTAGAAAGTTCATAACTTGGACGTACGTATGTAGGGGACTTACTGTATAAACGAATTAAAATGAAACACTGTTATTGGGCCCAGAAATGAGAGAAGTACTCAAATCAAAGCATACTCCAGTCTGAAAAAAAAGAAAAAATCCCAAGAAAAATGATTACTCAAGTGCCTCCTTTCAGTGTCTTGGCTTTGAAGAGCAGCTTAAATAAATAAAAGTATTAAAATAGCCGCTGCACGGGATGATGATGATGATGATGAATCCAAGAGGGAGGAGAGGGCCCGGCCCTGTAATCGACTCTGAGCGCCTGGCCAACAGGAAACTGTGAGGGAGTGCGTGTACGGTGGCTAGGGCCAATTAAAACCGAAGGAGTGTGGGACATGTCGGAGCTAACAAGCTCCCTTCCCTTGACCCCTGCCCTCTCCGAGACCCTGATCCAGAACGTATACGGAGGCAACGGCCGCTGCCGCGACTCCCCCTCGGTTTTCGGCATCCCCGCCCCCGTCGTGACCACAAGGTCTACAAACACATGCTTGGATCGCTCGCTGGAGTTTTACCACATGGCGCTTTTTTTTTTTCTTCCCCCCCCCTTTTTTTTTTTACTGAAGATCTATGGTTCAGCTTAAGTCTTTAAACAAAGAGCAAAAATACACTCAGCTCGTGTCGGCCACATTCCCGCATTCAAATTTATGGCCCCACTCGGGACGATAAATAAACGCCATATTAATTGGCAGAATTTATGAAGCCACCATTTACTCCAAGGCACCGGGGGCCCCTGAAGCAAAAGCAGGACAATTACGCTGGTTGTAGAAGTGGCGAGAGGTTGGTTTGTCGGGTGTAACTCCTTCCAGAGTGAAGTCAATAAAGTGTGATTATTAAAAAGCACACCTGGAGGAAAAGGATGGACAGAAAGAGCCAGAGTGCATCCATTACCCGCTCTAATGAAACAACAAAGGCAGAGCCAGCAACCGTATTTTTTTTTCTACCCCGCCCAATACTGAATTGGTCCCACAATTCAGTCTCTCCAAACATGGTCCATATGTGAGTTCAGAGCTGGCAATCAGGACCCATTATGGAGCAGGCGGCTGAGTTCATCAGGAAAAAATTAGCCTGCTGCTCGCCCGTGCTCTCCCATTGGCCGTTCGCGTGGAGCTCTGGGTTTGAGGGCACCCCAGACATTCCTGCGGATAATCTTTTCCATTCCTCCGCTCAGCGTGCCGAGAAGAAGCCCAAATCTTCAGGACAAGGCCGGCATTGTGAGCTGCTTTTTAAAAAAAGCTTCTTCTTTTTTTTTTTTTTTTAAATACGCTCACCTTATACAACACTTGCAAGAAAAAATAAATAAAATTCTTCCTAGGTCGTCCTTACACTTCACATGCGAAACCCAACCTTTAACGCAAATGAAAAACAAAGACGAGTGCCGAGACGGGAGCATGGGGATGCTGCGTTTCTCACGCTCTCTTTCCAGCAAGGATTTGCTTTTACGGAAATCCAAAACAATATAAAACCGCCGGAATCTCAAGTGCAGCCACATCAGTGAGTACAGAGAAGTTCAGGTGGATCAGCTACGGATCAGTCGCTTACTCGCACTGACGCACATACACTTGGGCTGGCCTCCTCCGGGCTCAGCGTAAGATTTACAGCGACACGTTTCCTAATTAGAAACATTGTCATTATTCCTTCTATAAACGCGCGACTCCAGCTAGGCTCCCCCTGGCTTTTCTGCAGCCAGCGGTTAAAACCTGCTTATGACAAAAAAACCCGCACCACGCCATGCTCCCTTTTTAAAGACTGCCTTTCCATTCGACTTTTATGTGGCCGATGCGGAGAACATAATAAAAAGACGGAACTAATTTTCAGCAGTGCTGGCCGGCTTGGCGAAGGGCTGCGTGGAATCCGGGCATAAACAGCCAACTTTGAACAGAGATACCAGAGTTACCACCGGAGTGTAAATGGATTTGAATATTTCAGCAAAGTCAAACAAGCCTTCAAACGAACCTATAAAAAAAAAACACACACACACACACACACACACACACACACACACACAGATCGCCGCTCTGTCAGCGAGCTCAATAAAGCATGCAGACTGACTGTAACTGCTCTGGAGACACACACACACATATACACACACACACACCGCCCCCACTCCAGCTCATGACAGTAAAAATGTAGTTAATCAATCACATGGCGCTCTGACGGCTCCACAAAGAAACACGTGTGCCTGGGAGACACTGTTAAAACACGTCCACCGCGCAGGTATTTGAGAAAATGTCTTTTTAAAACAAAAAAAAAAACATTACAAACTCTTAAACCAGAAGAAACCTACAAAAATATTTTAGGAACTTTTTGTTTTTTAACACTGATTGTTTTAACCCAAGACTAACGTGTCTGATTGAGTCCTTGTGAAGCCACAAATTACTGTATAACCAGTTTACAGGAAAAAGCATGTCAGAGACAGAAACCGCATGAGTGAAAATTGCACGTTAGTTTAAACATTTAGCAAAAGTTCGCCACCAGTTCGGTTTCTACCGGCCCTATAATCAAGTGCTTGTCTACTCCGTCATTAACACTTTGAGTAATTTTAGGAAGAGCACATGGAGCACTGCGAACCTGGAGGAAACCCACCGAACACATGGAGAAAACTCCACACACACACACACACACACATACACACACACACACACACAGAGCGGATGTGAGATTTAAACCCTTAAACCCTTGAGACTGGTTAACCACTGAGCTGGCGTTCAAGCCAAAGTGGGACTTATCTGATGTCTTGTCTTGTGACTAATATACTAATAATAGTAATAATAATAATAATAATAATAATTCATTTTATTTATATAGGCACCTTTCTAGCCACCCAAGATGGCTGTCCAAAATTCAAACAAGAAATAAATTAATAACATACAACTGATTGACGTTTACAGACAACTTCAAGCATGTACTGTACGGTGATGAGGCTCTTAGCCGCAATAAAGTATTTAAAACGTTTTAAAGAAGGCCGCGTGTGCGTGAATGACTGGATCCTTGACACCCGAGATGGCTCGGAGCCCACCGCATTCATTCTCATGAACGTTAAGCGAGTGGAACGCCTAATCCTTGAAAATCAATCGAACTTGTTGCATCTGTCTGTGTGAACTGTACACACAATCACTCACCAACACCACTTGCACATTACAGAAACTCAGCTGGGAGTTATTGCCACATCACCCGTACAGTCCTGACCTCGCTCCAAGATATTTCCATATAGTTTATATAGGAATTAAAGGAGTTCCTGGGAGGCCAGTGTTTCAGACGTGAAGCGGGCAAAAAGTCAAAAGTCCCGGTTTGACTTGAACACCAATGTAAAACAGTTGGAGGTACTGTAGAGTCCAGAGACCAAGATCATGAACCGTCAGTGTAGAACTTTATACTGACGATATTTTAAAGCTAGAATGGCACCAGCATGGGACCAGGAAGTAATATATGACATACAGTTCTATTATCATTTATATTATCATGCTGCGTTCTGCTGAAGTAAAACCACAGACTGGTAATGTAAGTCTGTCACTCGGAAATGTGACACTATGAATGAAAATGTTTTCTGATTTCAACTACTGAAATGTCGGCGCCTCTAGTGAATTTTACAAACTCGCAGCAACCTCCGAGCCGATCTAGAGCTGAATAGTATGCGTGTGATGGGACGCGGCATACTCGGCATACCACAAGGAAGTCATGCTCGTGCTACAGTAACCCGCCATCCTCAACCCTGAGTGATGAAAATAATTCAAGAATAACTGGGTTAACAGCTCTCTATGTGGCACACCTGTACATTATTTACTCACATGCTCTAAAGATCCGTTCAAACCGTGAATAAAAGCGAAGTGAAAACGGTGCGATGTGTGTACATGTGTGTGCCCTCGACCGTAGACGCAAAAAAGACTTGATGTGAATGTGCCGCGCGGCGGAAGGACTACAGTGCAGCCTTTGTGCGCTGGCAGCTGCTGAGTGACGAGGCTGTGTTACCTGTGGATAGTCTGCGCTGATGGAGAGGACACATGCCGCTGAAACAGGAGCAGGATTCCCCCGAGCGGCCTCTCTGAGGGGGCGGCGCCAGCGAGCACTGGGGTTTCAGGAACCCTGCGTGAACAACAAACACGTACAGTGTCAAAATAACATACTTTAAAAAAATTACAGGTCCAGGATATAGGTGTCCAGTTCACACATAACCTAACATTGTTAGTTTACTCCTGGACGCAAAGACGGACGGATTACGTAGATGGTCCTTATATAGACCGAGACATCTGTCATACAGAATGAATAGTGGTCATCATTAAAGGATACAGTCCTCATCAGGGAATCAGATACTCATTATCATAAGAATCAGATGGCTGTCATTACGGAATCAGAAAGTCATTATAACAGAATAAGCCAATTATCAAACCATGATCAATCGTCATGAGAAAATAAGCCACTTGTCAAAACAGAAACAGATGCTGAGCATAACAAAGTCTGATAGTCATTATAACACAATCAGACTGTTTCATAACAGATTCAGACACTCATAATAGTATCAGATGGCCTTAGAACAGGATCAGACAGATTTAGACAGTCAATAACAAAATCAGATGGTCCTCATAACCAAAATCAGACAGTCTCAACGTAATCACGTGGCCCTCGTAAAAAAAAGCAGACAGAATCACACAGAGTCAGGGGGTCTTCTCGACAGTCAGAAAATCAGACAGTCATAACAGAGTCAGATGTCATTTTTAACATAATCAGACAGTCATAACAGAGTCAGGGGTCATCTTAATAGAATCAGACAGTTTTAATGGAGCCAGGTGGTCATTTTAATAGAATCAGATGGAATCAGACGGTTATGACAGGTTCAGATGGTCCTCATAAGAAATTCTGCCAGTCCTCAAAACATAACAGTATGAAGTCAGATGGTCTCATACCCACGTCACACAGCCATGACCGAATCAGACCGTCTTCATAACAAAAACCAAACGGTCTCAACAGAATTGGATGGCCTGATAACAGTATCAGATTAAGTCAGACAGTGATCAGGGCAGAATTATATGGACTGGGGTGATCAGAATTAGACAGGCTCATTAGAGAAAATGACAGATTCAAATATTCATTAAAAAAAAAAAAAGACTGAAAGTTTACATCCATGGACAGATTTAGCGTGATAAAAAAAATTTTTTATAAAATTTTAAAAATATTCCAGAATCAGACAGTCTAATCGGATATAAATCACGCAGTAATCAGAACATATGAAATCAGAAGGTGATCAGAACAGAATCAGGCTGATTTAGAGTCCTTTCATTTGTTTCCCCCACTAGAATCACTGTAAATAATCGTTTTCAACCACGTTCCACATGAACATCACTTTAAACATGTGATTACAGAATCTTTGGAAATAATTTTTATACCAGTTCCAAGCTTTTACAAGCATTCCTTCATGGCAGAGGTAATCACAGAAAGTATTTGTTTATTTTTCCTAAATACAATTTAGTCGCACTACCGAGACATTCAAAGAAGCCCAAAGACTCTGAACAAACATCCAGACTTGCTCACACAATGACTCGGCTTTTAAACCCCGAACCAGCCCGTTAAGAAAAGCGCCGACCCCATAACTCCTCCTGCCTCTGCGTCTGCCTTTCAGTGGCACAGCGTGACTCATTTGACCCCTAACATTTTTCCGCTCCATCCTGTACCACATGACCCAAAGCCCTCAAGGCTGTACAAACCCCCAGGCTTGCCTCGATCCGGTGCCCCTTCCCAGGGCTCAACAAGTGGGTGGCACATGACTCGAAGGTCATTCTGAACACTAATGTCATTTATATGACTCATGGATACCATTAAAGTGAGAACAAGAATAGATACATTTATTGTTCCTTTTAAAGTTTTAATGTAACTCCAAAACAAGGAGAAGGAGTTTTCCTTTTCTGTTGTAAACCATACAACGGATTAGATAAAAAAAATTGTTAAACAAATAAACTTCATACGTTCTTCAGTTTGTCCCTCGAGGGAAACAAAGTTTTAATAAATTCCTTTAGAACAAAGACCTTGACTCCTGGAGAGAATTCCAACAAACGTTCTTTTAGGAAGATTCATTTAAATAAAAAATAAATTAATGATGCATTCCTTTAGTGTTCTTGGTTTGTCCCACTGTAGAAACTCTGAAGGTTCTATGTAAAGGGTTCCTCAGAAGGAAGTGATATTAGAAAAAAGTATAAATTATACAATCCTAAAAGATTCTTTAGTTTCTCTTTTAGAGAAAACCCTGTATGCCCGGAAATGCTCCCTCAGATGGAATCAGTAAATGTTTAGATATAACATACAAAAGCATTCTTTAGTTTAATTTGTGAGAACTTTAAAAAGTTCTACATACTGTAGAACCCTGTAGAAGATGTTTTCTTGACATAAAAGGTTCCAAGAAAATGTTCCTCTTTAAGAAGTTACTGTACATCCGAAACAAGGTCCCTTCTATAAGAAGAATCTATCCTTTTTTTCTAAGATAACAAGAACCCATAATGATCCAGAGAACCTTAGAGGCGCCCATTTACAGATTAAATGAAAATGCGATTTGAGAGTCTGTTTCGGAAATCCAATTTGTGTCGCCATGTGGCAAATGCAACATGAGTGTATTTCCAATTTTCAGAATCATGCATATTCATAGAGCTTGATTGTCTTTATGAGGGCTGAAATATTTCTAGGTCATTAAAATTTTTTTTTAGTAGTTGATTTTTTTCTTGCCAGTTGAAGCTGCACTGTTTGTGACTGAGAGATGAGGGAGAGGAGTTCATGCGAGTTAAGTTCTAAGTGCATCACCAGAGATATTATTTATATATATATATATATATATATATATATATTGGCTTCTTCATTTCCAAGTATAGACCTTTAAGATCAGAGCAAACACTATGAGAGAAGGGCAGCGACATAGCCTCGCTTGAGTCCCTGCTCAATAAAGCGCTTTAGCATCCACCATGAAAATCATGTCATTCCAGATGAGCTCAGGCAATGACATTTAAAACGGGCACAGAGATATTGAATTAGTTTCTCGCAATAAGCCGTCTGGGAAGCTGAAGCTGTGGTCAAGACTAGTAGGCCTGGGAGAAGAAAGTGAAGGAGAACAGAATGGAGATGAGAAGGGTGAGCTGGTAAAAGACATTCCACAGCTCTTTGATTAAAATCTTGAAAAAATAACAAAAAACTTACAAATGCCAGAGACAGACGTCGAGTTTTAAGTGAGGGGCACGGCAAGGGAATATAGAGGAGATGAGCTCGGTAATGGAAGTGATGAGGTCAGAAGGGTTCCAAAAAGTAAAGCAAGAGAAGATGAAAAAAATACTATTATATTCCTATATTTTATGTTCCACATATATCATATTGGTGAGGGAAAACTGAAGGAGATTAGCCGTCTCTGCACTCGGAATTACAAATGTCCTTCGTCAAACCGCAGACGATTTCCTGAACTGCACTGAAGAAAAGTGGTCAGTGTCACACACTCGATCTCTATGTCTAAGTCACTAAACATAAACACATGAGCTAAGCCATGCTTTTTGGCTAACTCTAACATGACGGGACATCGACCGCTTAAGAACAAACTTTTTTTTTTTAATGGCTCAATTACATGATCTAAATGGTGGCATTCAATATAAATGAAATGATGGATGATGGGAAATGGCACAAAAGGTAGGAAGGAAAAAGACGAAGCACTGAACAGTATGTAACGTTCATTTGTTCGTCATTTAATTCCATGCAACATTTGACATTTAACTTGAAGTCTCAAAAGAAAATCATCTATATGGATATTATACCACTTTTATGAATCTCATACCATAGTAAAGTAGTGTATAAGAGTTTCAATACATCAAACAAATCACCAAAAAAATCTTTTTCGCTTTGTACTTTGTATATACAGTATGTATTGAGGACATTTGCGTTGATCATGATTTACGGTCAGTGAAACACCAAAGGCAAAGGTCACAGAGAGCTGAAAATGACAAAATGATGACTAAATAGAAAAAAAGAGCGCCTTTTAGGTATATCGTATATCTTTCGAAGATATGAACATGCGTTGGGCGATGAAGCTGGTACTGCTAAAAAGCACCAAGCAATAACAATGGAGACAAAGGTGAAAAATAATTGAGAGAATGGAGCGAGGTGAAAAGATGGCAGACATTGTTTGTTCTTGAAGAATCATTCAACAATCAGCACGATTATAAAGAGCAAGGACAAGATCATGGAACATGTTAGTTTTATATTGTCTATAGCCAATTGTGTTAGTATCCTAGTACCTAGACTATGTTTGTTGGACTTATGAACAAATTGGACTTAAGAACAAGCTTAAGTGGGACGGAACTCGTTCGTATGTCGAGGAATTACTGAATTTCATTCTATTTATGGCTTGGGTAGCTTTCTTTTAAATCATTAACACTGAATATTTATTTTCATACAATGTAACATTAATTGGATTTAACGTGAACAAATATTTCACTATTGAAATTCAGATACAGTCTGATACGGTTCCTTATTACATTCAATGACTAAAAAAAAGGTAAAATGACCTTGAAGGAATGCCCACTATTAGCTAACTTTTTTTTTTTTAGAGAGGTTAGAACTAATCTGTCATGTAGGATTAGAAGCAGAATGCAAGTGCAGACGGTGATTTAATGAAGTGGATTGCACACATTTTAAAACATAACAGAGCAGCAAACCAATCAGGCAGAAGACAAACTCAAACAAGCACTATATACACACACACACATACTGTATATAGACAAGCTAATCAACCTAATGAGCTTTAGGTGAACATCATAACACCCATGTATGTGACTATTGTAGTGTGTGCTGGGAAATGGAGTCAGGAACAAGATTCAACATAAAAGTCTCACAAAATTATCCTTTCGCAGCACATCCTCTCTCTCTCTCTCTCTTTCTCTCTCTCTCGCCCGCGCTCTCTGTACAATGTTCCAGACCCGCTTTAGTTACAGAGCTGCAGCTATTTCACCTCATGAGCCGTGAGTGGATTCAGCTCTGGCACTCTCCCCGAACCTCAGATGTTTGCTTTCCACTTAAAGAAGTAATCAGAGGGAGCAGTGTCTCATTCAATTAAATTACAGCGCTGACAGTTATTCTACACTGAACAGCCTCGACCTCTCCCAAGACTTAATCAAAGCCCATCACAGATGACAGTACCGACATTGTTGAGTCTCCTGAATAAACCCTATTGGGCGTAAGCTTTGCCCGACTCTGGGAATTCAACGCTCTCGGTTCTGATTCACTACTTGAGCGCATTTTCTCTGGTTGGACGTTACCAATCAGCATGATGAAAAAGCGGGCTTTATCAGGGAACAGTCATCTACAGTCTTCAGATGCTTTATAACAAGCAGACACTCTACATCCCCACTCAAAATATTTTATGTTCTTTTTCATTTATTTTTATTTAAATGACTCAGTATTTTAGTGAAAGACTCAGTCTGATATACTAAAGGTTTATGTATATGACAAATACCCAAACTTCATAATTCTTGATGCTGATTTATTGCAAATTAAAGATTTTTACAATACTTAATTTTTTTTTTTTACAAGCCAGACAGCAAGTCTTTCCTATGTTTAGTGTGTATGTAAATTAGTATGTATTTTTCTACCTAAAAAAAAAAATATATATATATATATATATATATATATATATATGTAACAAGGGGCAAATAAAGCAGCTTTAAAGAAATCGTTGTTTAAATCGGAGGGGAAAAAACATGAAAAAAACAACAGATTATCCTCTTCGGAGTGAAAACAAGACCAATTATATTTTCTTAAAATTGTCCTGATACCACAAACTTGTAGATGTTAAATTTTATTCACATTAAAATATTTGTTATGTGAACAGTTTGATAGCAAAACGAGATAAACACCTTTTTAAAACTTTAACTCATTCTGACCAAATTATCGCCCGAAGTTGGAATCTATTCCTCTTTTACAAGCTTTGGACTATCACTAGCACTGGTTTGGCTGCATTTGAGACATGATGCACTTCAATATTTACTAAAGTAATAATTCCAAAAGGAATAGCGTTTTGCGACATCACCCAAAATTCACACTGATACACTTTAACAAAGAAAAACCTTTAAACACCCTGGTGACTCAGAGAAAACATGTACGAAATACACTGAAAAGAACTCAAAGGATTGGGACTAAACATCTGTGTAGCCTAAAAAACACCTTATCAGTGAGGCTAATCAGAAAAGAAGGCTACATTTTACTAGACAGCATAAAGAATGGACTGTGGAGGTCACATGGTCTGATGGGACGAAGAAGAGAGGTGGCATAACGGCACGGCCGCAATCAAAGCAAAAGGAGGTCTAATGAAATAAAAGAGTGTGTGACTTTTTTTTTGGCTGGACAGGGTAATTTCTAACATCTTGAAATACTTTTTGCTTCTTTTGTTTCTCTCAAAACTGTCAAAAAAGGATATATCTCATTTTGCAAGCAAACCGTACATACAGTATACATGCATATTTTATCAAAAGAAACACTCACATCTACATGCTTTTGTTTGCATACTGCATTTTATACATTTTTGTTCAGTTCAGTTTAAAGACTGACTGTTGTTATTCTTATTAAAGTCTAATTCTCAAATCGTAATTAATGCATCTGTGTCAAGTTTCACTTTCATTCTCTGGGATCAGAATTCACTACGGCGTTTGAAAACAAATTGTACAAGCGGAACCGAATTCAAATGCTGCCTCCCTCTCTCGTCTACGCAATCACGCTTTTGCTGCATGCCCACTAACTGTGCATGCAAATTATTGTGCCCACAGATTAGTTCTTGTGTTCTTAGTAAATGAAGGGCTTGGTCTGACTAACCTTGATAAAACTGTAGAGAAAGGGAAATTGTTTTAATCTTTTGATCTTTTTGATTATCCCATTCACTGTATCTTTAATCAGAGAGCTAGCTAGAGGGGGTAGAACATTAGGCCATGCTGAAATGCAACCCCGATCATGACCGACTGCTGAGCTCCACAGGTGTTCTCATCCAGTCAATCAAAACACATCACAAAGGGCCTGTCTTGCTTTACTTACAGACCCCACACCGTGCACCTTGGATTACAGCATTCAACTGTATACTGTAGCCATTATGTCCTGTATAATACCACATATTATCCTGTATATTTCTTGTACTAGATTCAACTATGAATTTCACAATCCAATATACTTCAAAGACAGCTCTAACTGCATATTAAAGGTCCCATATGTTACTATTTCTTTAACAAGTTAGCTTACTCAGAGGCCACCAAAGTGTGCGTATTATTCTTTTAGCTGAAATACCCCTCAGCTCATGCATTTTATTTAATTGTTCCTCAATTGTTCCCCTTTACCCCTTATTCAAATGTGCATTTTTTGCGTGTCTATGTAAATACGTTTCTGCTGAGACACACGCCCCAGAGAACAGCAGAGATGAGCAGCAAGCCGGGGGGAGGGATCTTCTTATATGAGGTCACATTAGAAGATAAATCTAGCTGGCTCATTTAAGCTCCGGCTCATACAAAAATGAGATGCAAAAAAGGACACACAAACTGGAGACCCATGTGAATGTCTAAAATTTTTGCATAATAGCTACTCTTTCAGAAAGTCCGAATATATAACTTATTAACAGATTACTTTTTGAGAGTAAAGTCTGCGATAACGGTACACTTTTAAAATGCACACTATTTCCTTATCTTAGCTTGTCTTCTAAATTTTCAAGATACATAGCCGGTAGAGAAAGTCGCATTTAATAAATACCTAAACAATGGTAATTAAGCTCTACTGAAAAGCATAGATCTAGGCAAAATTAATATCATTCATACAACAACGCAACAATACATTTGCAAAACCCACTGTTTCCTTAATAAGCTCAATCTCAGTTCAGATTAACGCCCTAACTGACATACCCATTATCTCTGATGCATCAATAGCACCCCTACCAGTGCCATTATACACGTTAATATATCGAAACGTAGCAGAACACTGAGGCAGCAACATGCGCTGGCACTACTTCCTGTCTCAGTTTCCTCTTTACACTAAAACCTGAGCCGCATGGTGCACGCTGCCATCCAGCTGTGTTTAACATCAGCACCTGCATGCTACAACAGGCGACAGAGATAGCCCAGTAAACCCGTCTACAGACAGGTGACGACATGTCTTCCGGCACAGATGAACTTTTAACTTCGATATGTGTGTGCTTTGTTAAAAAAAAAAACAAAGCAAAAAACAAAACAAAAAACAAAACAAAGGGCATTCAAGTCAACCGGGACTTTTGATCATGCAGAATAACAGAATACGGTTATGAGAGTAAAATCTCCCTTTATTTCTACACTAATGCATGCATCCATAGTTCTTGGTTACCATAAATTTTTCTCGCAGCCACGATCAGACTGCCTGCTTCACATCTGAAACCCTGGCCTCCCAGGAACTCCTTTAAAGGTCCAAACAGGTGGAATTGGTTTGGAGTGAAGACAGGACTGTATAGAAGATGTGGCAATAACTCCTAGCCAGGTTCCTGTAATGTGCAGGTGAATGATTCGAGACACCTCGACTGGGATCGTAATATATATATATATATATATACTGTATATGATACTGCATATGATGAAATTGTTAAAAAGCAGACCTCATGCAAGTTTAAAACAAAAAAACAAGGGAGAGAGAGAGATCTGAAGTGCATGTATGTTTCAGTGCATGGGTGTGAGTGGGCTGTGCTGCTAACGGCCATGCTTGTGGTTGCCAGCATGAGTCGTTTTATTTACCGCTCACTTTCTATATCACACGCGGCGAGAGAACTGCCAGTTGCCCAGGCGTGGCATTTCGTTTACTCTTCTGTTTGTCAAAATGAAAAGGCGTCATTCACGACACGTCATTATTTTCATCTTTAGTTGAGTGATTCCACGACTGCCAGTCAGAGTGCTATTTGTGCCCTAATGATTAATAAATACACACGAAATCTACAGAACTTGGAAAAACAGAAAACAGCATATGAACAGCATTTCAATATATATACTGTACACTACCGTTCAAAAGTTTGGGGTCACTTTCTAACTCCATGATCGTTCCTGGTTTTTATTTCTTTCTACATTGTAAAGGGATTTTATATATATATATAATTAAAATTTAAATTGTACAGGAATATTATTCTTTTTCCCTTAATCATTATGAATGATCTGATATAGTTTTTATTCATTTTCATTGATTCACTGAACTCTGTAACACACCCCCCCCCCCCCCCCCCCCGGCCTTCTACATATAAAGTCACATGTTCAACAGTGAATTTTCAGAAGATCATCAAAAGAAGAATATATATAAAAGTTAAGCTTTAAAGCTGAATGATGCACCTTGGCATAATAGTGAATGCTACTCGAGGTTACTCTAATCAGACGCAGCAATTAGATGCTCTATTTCTTCTAAGTATTAATTAATAAAACACAGAGCCAGCGCTGCTTTATGTGCGTTAAAAGAGAAGGAATGCACACACTCCTTAAATATTAATGCCCTGCCGGTGTGTTTACTGCCTGCCAGGCACTTACAGCCATACATCACCCTGACTGGCAGCTGAGAGATGTGGAGTTGCTGTGTCTTCTGTCTTGTATTTCCCGTCCTAATGCTACAGGGAGACCTTCAGAACATGTCCAGACTGGGATAATAATACATCTGTCAAAGCCGTGCCTCGTATATGAGTTAGATTAGACACATCAGCCGCTCACGGAGGTCTGTCTGTGCAGACCTGGGCATTCGTGTCTTTTTTTTTGTTAAACTTTAAATATGGCCCAGACTCAGACACTCACAGAGGAGGGAGGGGCCAGGAAGGAAACAGAAGTCTGCAGTAACGAGGTTAAAAGGCAGATTTTTAGAAAAAAGGCCCTGTGCGAGTCAGACATCGCTCCGGGGCTCATGGAGAAAACAAGGGCTTCTCTCATTCTGCTCTGGGATTCAGAAAGATCCTCGAGCAAGCGGAGAAATCAGATTTGTCTGATAGGACTCACCGACTGATTGAATATATGCAGGAAAGCAAAAGAATCCTTTGATGCAGCTGGAGATTTAACATCGCTCAGTCTTCTCATTTTCATGTTCCCATCTGTCACTAGAACATACTGTAGTAGATGGGGTACCAAATCGTTTCATATCATGATTCTTTTGTGTAGCAAATCATGTACTGCCACACTGACTCCAAAATCTATTTTTTTCAAATGATTTTTTAATTTAGATGTGTTTTCACGAGAGGTTGTAATATATTGCAGTTCCTTTATAATCCTATGTGTGGTGCAATCTAAAGTATTCACACATTGGCGGGGAGCACAGCATCTTGTTTGTTAGGTGTTACGTTTGTTTAGAATTGCAACAAAATAATAATAATAATAATATTGAATCGGGATATTCATAAAATCGTGATACTAAAATAATCGCAATACAAAGCAAATTGCCACGAAGTATCGTGATACTATCGTATCAGATGATCCCCGGTGGCTCCCATCCCTTCTGATCACAAGATGCTTCGTGTCGTAAACCTCCAATATTAACATACATCATTTGATCTCTTTTTTTTTTCCCCCTCCGATTTTTCTCCCTAATTTTGTGGTATCCAATTCCTTCCCGGGCGGCGTAACACACTCGGAGGACAGCGCTATCCGCTTCTTCCACTTGCGCGAGCTCACAGGCACCCCTGATTGGCTGTAGAGCCGTCATTAATGTGGGAAAACTAAGTACCTCTCATCCCTCCCCTCTAAGAGAGCTCGGACAATCAGCTCTCTCTAGACCTCCGGCTGCGAGAGGTTACAGCATCACCCGGGAATCGAACTCGCGATCTCATTCACATTTCTGGGAAAAGTTCTGGCTGTAAGTCATATCTCAGGTTTACACTTAATTATTACATTCATCATAATATTAATATGTATGTTATGGGTTCTATTGTAACAACTTATACTGGGATCAGTACAGTAGACACACCATATACAATAGAAACGGTTAAAATGCCAACTATTTTTTGGAAGGAGTCTCCAGTGCCAGAACTTTGTAAGAGTAAAAGTTCTAACTTTAAAATTTTTGACATAGCTTAAAGAGGATCAAAGCATTTTAAGATATAAAATAATCTTTCATGAGGGTCGCTTTTTATCTTTCTAGTGTAACCAAGATTCAATATTATATATATATATAATATATATATATATATTTTTTTTTCCTGTCCACTATCTACTGTACAATATACTGTACTAATAAATGTATTCCTTCTTGTATAAGCAGAGAAAGGAGGAAGGTAGAGTGTGAGGAAGACTGAATCTTAGGTGGAAGTGATAAGTACTCTGTAGCCGTACAGTACTTCCTGTTGGCTTCTGAAATGACCTGAGCTTATTGCTCCCTCCTCTTCCGCACTATCACCATTAGCCCTTCTCCAACTACAAACACACAAACGCAGCAGGATGTGATGGAACGAGTGTATCTTATCATCACGACCCACCACATTGCCATGTAAGAAACACACACGCACACACACTCATAAACAGAGCTCTGTTGCATGTGCTTCTTCTCTCGTCAGTGAACAATGTCCTCCTCAGTATCTGACCCAGATTCCCATGGTGGTGCGGCAGACTGTGCAGCTCAGACACACTCATTAGCATCATCATACAGTATCTCCCTCCTGTCCCCATTAGCTTAATACCTTCGCCTCCATTCATCACTGCTGCACACCTCTGCCCTGCCAAGCAACCAGCAGGCGCATCCCTTTTCCTAATGAGGCGCAAGAGTGTAAATAAAACACACTCACTTGTAGAGCTGTGTTTGGATTATTTGATATAGCAGTGCTAATGCATATCTCTCTCTCTCTCTCTCTCTCTCTCTCTCTGAGCTTACTGCCTAATCCTAAACCAAATGATTCAAACAAAGCAGAATTTTCATAATATTCATGCAACTGAAGGAAGTTCTCATTTTAACTGCCTCATTAAAGCATGCACTTCCTAAACTTTTCAGCTAATAACTCTCACGAGGGGCGTTCGAGTCAAACCAGGACTTTTGATTGCGCAGAATAACACCACAGTCCTGATAGTTAAAATTTTTATTTATTTCTCTATTCCGTATAATCCCCTGCTACACTAATTCACTTATCCCAGCATTTCATCCCAGTGCTTGGAAATCATGGTTCACGTCTGAAACGCTGGCCTCCCAGGAACTCCTGTAATGGCCCAAACATGTGAAAATGGCTTGGAGCAAGGTCAGGACTGCATGAGGGTGTGGCAGTAACTCCCAGCTGAGTTCCTGTAATGTGCAAGTGGTGTTTGTGAATGATTGTGTGTACAGTTCCTGGGATTTTAAGGACTTTTGTTTCTTCTGTCTTCTGTGAAAGTCAATCATTTTCAGGCCTTAATTCTTGAGAAGTTTCATCACAAGTCCCGGTTTGACTTGAACGCCCCTCGTAGTAAAAAAAAGTAATTATGTTACAGTGCACTACTCACTATAGCTGCATTATTTTGTGGATTAATTTTTTTCTCTTAGATTAAGAACAATTTATTACCATGAAATATGACAATATATTCTGAGGTTTATACTGTATTGTGACACAAACTCTTCCACCACTGCTGTTTACAGATTCAAATACAGTTCTGAGTGTAATATACCTATATTTCATGTTCTCATTCGTCCTTAATACATCAGCGTTTCTATGGTGACTAAACAAATATATGAGTAATAGACATTTTTCTGTAACATGATGTTCATTTAAAATTTTTGGAATGAGTCTTCAGTATCAGATAAGTTTTTCCACGATGAGTGAACTTAGGGTAACAGGACAAGAATAAAAAAAAAATACAAAAATAAATAAATAGAAGGCACTCGTCTAGAAACCCGACAGAATCTGTGCTTTTCCTTTGCGGACCACTTTTTTTTTTCTTTTCCCCGAGAACCACATGTGCATAATCAACAGCAGACAGACACTCCATGAATAAAGGCACATCTGAAACTTGTAATCAGTGACGTTCTGGATTTCAGACACTGTGCAGTCTGGATAGGAAACGAAACATTAAAAAAAATAAATAAAAAAACTCTTAACATCCCTGAAACACATTTCCAAGACTCAGATCTTCCACTACAGCAGGTCTATTATTCAATATCAGAGGAGACAGGATGAGGTTTAAAAAAAAAAAAAATATGGACGTTACAGGAAAAATGGGGAAATTAGGTAAAGTTTGCGTAAAGGATGTGACCTTGACTCTAAAACAAGCGGTCGGAAATTTTATGTATTGCTGTACAATTGTGGGAGGAAAATGAGGGAAATGTGTGAACGCGAAAAGAAGAATGGAAGAATGGAATTTTTTTTTTTTTTAAAGAAAAAGACAGGACAAGTCATTAGTTTTAAGATGGTGTGTACTTTGTATTATTCAGAACTTCTGAAATTTCCGTGTGAATCTCAATGCATTAGCTCGAAAGCTTTTACTGAAGGTTTCTGGTTTTCTTTTTCCTGTTGATGTTCTAGACAAGCGCTTCGTACGAGACCAAACCCACAGACGCTGAGGAAGCTTACAGTACGCGTGTCTATGTGGTCTCTTCTCGTACTGAAAGCGAAACCGCCTGCCTCAAAGCACAAACGTGGATCATTTTTAAACCAATGGAGATTTATTCACTGGGACTCGCCCATTTTTTTGCCCTCACGATGAATACCAAAGCTGGTTGTCAACGCGACACGAATAATGCAAACAATCCAGGTGTAATTTATTAAAGCCACAAAGAACTAATTCTCCTGAAGAATCCGAGCCAGCATTGTGAACCTAGATGCAGGGTTAGGATCAATTTAGAGGAAATAAATATACAGATATCAATGAAAAAGGGCTGATTGCTGAGTAATCTTCTCTCCCCCCCAAAAAAAAAATTAATAAAAGGGAAAAAAAAAAATTGAAGTAGTGAAGTTTCAATTTGAATTGAATTGAATTTTATTTTATTTATACAGCGATTTTAACAATGGTCATTGTCACAAAGTGGCCTTATAGAAGTAAATATACATCCATCCATCCATCTTCTATACCGCTTTATCCTGTGATCAGGGTCGCGGGGGGCCTGGAGCCAATCCCAGGAGGCTTCGGGCACAAGGCAGGGTACACCCTGGACAGGGTAGTAAATATACAGTATATTATATATAAAATATATTGAGGCAATCTTTACGAAAGGAGTCTCCAGTGTCAGTAAAATTGTTATTATAATTTATTATTATTATTATTATTATTTATAAAATCTTATGTTATTATATAATTTAAAAAATTCCAACCCTGTAAACAAATTTTCATTTTCCGTAGAGTAAACGATAAAAGGAATTAACTTTTTTCACGTTTCAAAAACATCAGGACTTGAACAAACACAGCACAAGCTGGCTAACAATATCGTTTCAGCAGAACGTATAGACATGTTAAGGGATTTTTAATTGCAATGTTCAAATCCTGCTCAGTCTATCAGTTTAGTATTAATAGTGTTTTGAATGTTATGACATCATCATGTTGTCCACGTTGTTCCAACATCAATTTGTCAACGTAATTCTAAATTTCAGAAACAGACTAATACCAACTTCTTGTCGAGCCGACATCCGTAACATGCCAAATGACCTCACCACTGTGTTTTACAACCAAAAACTCTTAATGTTGATCTCTGACCGTAAGTTCTTTTAATAGCTTTAATAGTGTTCGGCTGCACCTCAAGCCCAAATCTGTTTGCCACTGAACACAAGATATTGTATATTTCTGTTCAAGTGACCCTTAGATGCGTTCACGTAAATGGAGGAAATGAAGCTTACAGGTTCAGGTTGTGACTTGAAGTTTAGGATTTCCATTTCAGGTGTTTAAGAAGAATTTCTGAACTCTTAGCTGCCCTCCTGAAACAATCCTGTCCCTTCTGCAAGTCCCTTCGTGTGCACACGTTCCCTCTAAAAGCTAAATTCAGACTTCATTCAGACACATCCTGCATAAATCGTACAGACAGAATAGCCAGACTGTGAAATAAATGGATTAATTTTTTTTTTTAAAGAGGAAAGAATTTGAAAAGATGCAGAGATTATTTAAAAAAAAAAAAGAAGAAGAAAATCTAGGTCGAGTCACATGACCGGGCGGTGCAGGAGAGATTTCGCCGCCACACCATGTGGTCATTTACAAAACAAATGTTGACTACAGCTTTATCTCTGACCAGCTCGGAGGAGGGAGGGTGTAACCGAGTCGATGATGTGCTCCGTACAGAGCGAATAAGAGACGATAGATAAAGACTTGCAGCTATTTGGGACACAGCTGTACCACACAAAAGCAACACTGTATTTCAAGAGCAAAAAAATAAAAAACAAAGGCTGGAGCCTGGAAATAAAATGGAAGCTGAATCGAAGCCAAACGCAGCAGTGTGTTACGTATTTGGTTAAGGAATTAAATCTGTAATAAATGAAGCAGTAGTCTGTGCTTAATGCTAACAAAACAAGAGCAAGATGTGGGAAAAGAAGGAAAATGTCAATGCGCTCTGGGGAAAACGGTCAGGTCGTGACTACAGATGGATGTTTAACGCGGAGCGACGGCTCGACACGGGAACCAAAAACGCGTTTAAATATAATAAATTATGATAAGACTGGTGGTTATATTAATCATTCCTGTTAAATCAGGAAAGCAAGTTGCCTTTTAACACCTTGACACGGCAGATTATTTCATTATTAGCCAGGAAAAAAAAAATAATAATAAATGACAAATCAGCCTTAAAGTGACTAACAAATACTAATTGAAACGGACAGAACGTCACTACAATTTACAGACACGGCCTGGACGCGGCAACACTGATTCAGAGAAGAAGCTGACAGCCGGATGCAAGGTCACACATTTATAAATAAGTGCTTATATGTGAGAAAAAAAAACAAACAAAAAAAAAAACATGGCATGTTCGAGTCAAACCGGGACTTGTAAGGTAATTGCTGCCAAGTGAAGGCGTAACGACTTCAAGCAAAGTGATGAGACTCTAAAACAAGTGTACAGTGCAAAAGGTTTAAAACATCTGTCTGACGAATGTGAACTGTACAGTACACACACTTATTCACCAACACCACTTGCACGTTACAGGAACTCGGCTGAGAGTTACTGCCACGTCCTCCAAACAGACCCCCTTTGTAATTAATTTATTGCATCTGTTTGCTTTATTAATTTAGCTAAAAGTCTGCAGGAAACATCTGGAAATTTGCTTTTCCACTCACGTAAAAAACAAAAAAGGGAAAAAATGTGAGACCCAAGAAAAGAAAAAAATAAATATAAGTGTTGCATCAGGAAGGACATCTGACATAAAACTTGTGCCAACCTGAAGCAACAACAACCCAATTAGTGATGCGCGGGTCGGGTATTTTTCCAACCCGCGGGTCCCGCTTTTATGAAATTATTCGGGCCCCCCCCCCCCC
>JAQQZS010000011.1:23723825-23736481 GCA_030068045.1 Platyallabes tihoni
ACACACACACCGACACTCTCGCTCTCACGCGCGCACAGAATAGCCACACGTCCCCTCTGCCCGCACACTTATACTGAAAGCAATTTTTTTTTAGAAACTATCCACATGATTGTGAGATCTGATCTGATTATCAGTAGCAGTCAAACGTAAACAGGAGAGAGAGAGAGAGAGAGAGTGTGTGTATGTGTGAGAGGGAGAGAAAGCAAGGCAGGATGAAATGAAATGCCCTGCTGCTGTCACTGGAAACGCGTGTCAGTGGCACCGGAGCCAAGTTTTGCGCACTGTTTACTCCTTCACACCGGCGCACAAACACAAACCTACAGTAAACTCTGCCTGCGGAGACACGAGTCAAAACCTTCCAAGTTATTGCGCGCGGGACTGCGTTTATTTGTGCAAAACAAATCGTGCGTTTATAAATAAAGCGTGTCGGGGACAAATAAACACAACTGAACAAAAAACATCATTCAAAAACAGAATGATTAACAGGAAAACTTACCCAATGATAAGAACGGTTTGGTTTCCATGTCTGATCGGGTTAGCTCATGCCAATGCCAGCTGACACAAGCCGTGTTTTCTTTTTTTTTTTTTTAGCTTTATGTTCAAAGGGAAATCGAGCGCGTCCTCGTTGCCGGCGGTAAAACCGCGGATCCGCGTAAAAGCGCAGTGTTGGAAAGCAGCGCTCACTGACACTCTGTCCGATTTTCACTTTTGCGATAGTTGATAGTTTGTTGCGCTCTCTCTCTCTCTCTCTCTCTCACACACTCACTCACTCACTCACAGACACACACACACTCTCTCTCTCACTCTCACTCGCACATACACACAAAACTACTGCAGCAGGGCCCACTCTAGGGGGACTCCATCCCAAAGAGGGACGTCCTCAATCAGGGACGCATTACAATTCTTACTATTCAGCAAGTTTCTATCTTTCTTTTTTTCTTTCTTTCTTTCTTTTTCTTCTGAAGCAAAATCTGAGTCGAACCAACATTTACATTCAGGAATTTTGGCAGAGTGACTTACAAAAAGTGCTCTGAAGTTTCCATCATTGGATAGATCCTTACACCGGTTACTACTGTACAGGGTGAGTGAAAATTAACTAGGCAATATTAGATACAGATATAGAACATTAGCCATTTTTATTTTCATGCAACCGATTTTGCTCTTAACTGTGTATGTGTGGTTCGACCAGCATTTTCCAGGACGTTGGCTGGGACCTCATGAATGACCTCCAAGAAGTCCAGCTCACACTCCATGTGATTTCTTTTTTCCCCCTGTGGGGCTACACAAAGGTGGAGGTGTCCAGGACAAAGCCTCGCACACTGGAGGACTTGGAGGTGTGGATTCTGGAGGTTCTCAGCAATATCCCGAACCACTTCCTTTAGAAGACATTCTAAAGTGCATTCCATCCCTGGCAACGGGTTGACGCCACCAGGGCCTCCTTTGACATTTTAAGATTTGCTTTCATTTTCCTATATAATAAAGTACATGTACAATTTGTTTCAATAAATTTGTATTAGAAATATGGACTTTATCATAAATTTTTAATGCCTAGTTACTTTTCGTCCACCCTGTAGGTTACTGACTAAGTGCCATCAGTCAAACACTGTTAATTACATAAAGAAATCCAAAACTTGCCACTTTATTAATCTTTTTAATTTAACACCTGATCTTCCACAACATCCAAATTTAATTCTGTTATATATATATTTTTTTTTTTTTACTTGGTAATTGGTGGTTTCTCGCCTGCCATGCAGTTTAATTCCCACCCAATGTCCAAACCCCAGCCACTATGCAGTACCAGTCCCTAGCACAGATAAAATGTGAGGGCTGCATCAGGAAGGGCATCCGGTGTAAAACCTGTGCCAAAGTTGTGTGCGGATCATACGGTCCGCCGTGGCAACTACTCGACAGGAGCAGGCGAAAAACTACCAACAACTTAAAACAACAACTTGACATTTTGGTCTATTGCCATTTTAAGTGGTTGCCCACACCAGCATTCAACTTCCTGCTTAGTGGTTAGCACTGTAGAATTTCACATCCAGTGTTGAGGGTACGAACAGCATCTCTCATTCTTGTGCATGAAGTTTGCATTTTCTCCCCAAGCTTGGTGAGATTCCTCCACGTACCCCGTACAGTGCAAAGGCAAGTGTTGAAGGCACTGCAATTGAGATTTCCAAATTGCTTATAGCGTACAAGTGTGTGCGCGTGTTTGTGTGCGCGCATGTGGGTTACAAAAGGTTGTTATCCTCTACAGATTATCTTTCACTTACAGCAATGACCCTGGTGTGATGTTATAGGTCACAACAGCCAAGCATAGGCTAATGATAGATAGAGGGACAGATAGATCATCTTTACCTAAACTTAGGACTTCAGTCTGACGCGATGTCTGGAGAGTCTGCTCAAACAAAATATAACACAAACATATGACATGTTTGTCATAGATCGTTAAAAAAATAAAATGCATTAATAAATATATATTTTAAATATGAACTGATTTAATACTGGTTTAAGGCATTATACAAGCTACATTCAATGTCCTATAATGAAATTATATAACATGTAATATGTGCAACCCTAAAACAGAAAGAAAACATGATTGTGTGTACTGTATGTGCGTGTGTTAGGATTTTGGGGAAAAAAAATCTTTTGGTTTATGTGTTATTTGTTGCTGGGCAGTTCACCTCTCGTCAGCCTGCAAGTTCATTGGTTTGAACCTGACTCGTGAAAGATCCCAGACTACAAAATACAAAATATTATGCTCACCTTTAACCCAAATAGAGGCTTTAAAGTTTTTCCCCCCACATACTTATCTGAAAATCTAATCAGAGAGCTGAAATCAAGGGAATCGCATGTGCAGAATGAATAAACATACATTGGAATATGATATGACATGAGACTAAAGGTTTATTTTAAACATGCATCTCAATCAGGAGTTAATTTCCAGCTTTCGTTTTGACATGGCCAGGATCAAGCTTTTACTGAAGATTGGAAGTTTTCCAATAACAGCTTACCTTGAAGTTGATTACTTTCCAATAACAAAATGTTAAAATAAGTCAACAATTGCAATATTTTCTTTTTGTCTATTTATAATTACACTTGATGTGGAATGTCCACAAGACACGTTATGTTATCCTGTTAACATTTATATTTTTCTTGGAGTTTATAAGACAAAAAATATGCAGCTTCTAATGTTACAAAGAAGACTTTCCCAGGGCAAAAAAACCACACTGGTTGTTAAGTACTGAAACTGGAGACTCCTTCCGTAAATGTTACACAAAGCTTCACCATATCTTTCTTCAATAACGTTAAATACTTTTTCCATTTTATATTTACAGTAGCCTTAAATTATATGGTGCCATACAAGTCTATGTAAATTAACAGTTAGAGCCAGCTTTATTGTCAAACCTGCTGACCAATCAAATTCAATATTTTTTTACAGCTTGGATTGTATTATAAAATAAACACTTTAAATTCATATTTTTTTCCTTGAAAAAAAAAGAGCTAAATAATATGGATTTTCAGCAGCACTTTACCGATGGCATTCATACTGAAAAAGGACCTGCTCATTTGTTCATTATTATACAGCTGTCATCTAAATGTGGCCATAACAACACTTTATCTCTTGCTCATATTGCTGATTTTGCTCTCCAGGCACCTGTCCATGTGCATATACATGTATCATCGCTCTTAGCTCTGACAGCAAGCCAAGAGAAAGAGAGAGAGATAGAAAGAGAGAGAGAGATGCTGGCTGAGATCCAGGATGCTGAAGAGGCAGTATAGAACTTTTCTTGTACGGCTCTTAGGTTGTGCATGCAAATGCTCGTGTATAGTATATATACACACGGTGTCCAGGAATCAACCTGCCAAAAAATAAAAAATAAAAAAAAAACCTGCAGAGTGTTTGAAAGTGCTTGGCGCAGATCGCCCAGCAGGAGGATCCATAATTAATGCAGCACACTGCGCATTAGAGATCAAAGACGTTTGTCGACACTATTCAATAAACCCAAAGCAGCGGTGTCTGGGATCCAGTTAAGACTGAGTGTGTGCTTGTGTATGTGTGAATGATAACGATGATATGAATAGGGAGACTGACACAGAGTCGTTTTGTGTTTGATAGCAGTACATCGTCTACGATGCAGGAATAATGGTCTAAGTACTGATTGTGTGGAGCTAATGAGCTAAAGGGGTTTAACGGTTCTCTCAGGTTTGGATGTTGATCATATCTGGGCCTATCCATGAGAAATTTTACCGTTACCTGTACCTTTACCATGGTACTTATTTGCTTATATACAGTATTACAGTATGTATACCACACTATGGTACATACTTTGGTATAACGGTACATGTACTATAGTATGGTACACATGGTTCTATAGTATGGTACTATGGAACACACACCATGATACTGTCAGAAATATGCTATACATGTTTATGTACCATAATGGCAATATTCATATAGTAACCTCCGAAATTATGGTTCCCTCCGAAGGTTAATACACAATACTTTGCAGAATGCCAAAGTACTTATTGGTACCACAATGTATACCAAAATTCAGCAGGTATCTAATGTGATACTGTACTATACTATACCATAGTAGTAGTACTATAAGTACCAACATATCTTACATGGCACAGTATGCACAACCATGGCGGCATAGTGGCTTCCTGGTTAGCACTGTCACCTTGCACCTCCAGGTCCTGTGTTTGATTCCTGCATCGGGTCTGCGTGCATGGGCTTAGTGGGTTTCCTCCCACAGTCAAAGGACATGCAGATTAGGCTAATTGGCCTGTCCAAATTGCCTGTAGATGGTCCTCTGGAGAGAGAAATAACAACCCATTCCAGTAGCCTTGTCAAGCATATGTTTGGTAGCCACTGTAGTATCCAGTAAGTACCATGGTATTCAGGAAAGTATTATGGTACACACCGTAGTACTACCATGGGATACGCTATAGTACCTACCCTGGTATACTGTAGTACAAAGTCCTGAGGTGCCACCCATGGTAAATAATAAAATTGCATATGTCCATCAGTTTTATCATAAGTTTCAGGATTGATATTGTTGTGAGCATGCTGTAACAGGAAAACAGTCTGTTGTTTACATGGTAACCGCTATAAAGTCCATTCTTTTGCGGCAATTCACTTCACAGGTCTGTTACAGTTATGTAACAGTTACTGAACTTTTCCCCGAACTGCTGTTGGAGAAAATGAATCACCAATCAGATCTGAAAATTTAATTGCATTTGGTGATAATTAATATTATAAACTACTCTAATTAATCATTATGGCATGAGACATTGATTAATCAGTTAAATCGTGATCTTAATTAACATCTTTTCGAGATGGAATCATTCTAAGTGTTTGAAGGAACCTTTAAAGCCATTCATGTAGAACCTGAACATAGAAGGTTAAGAAAAAAAAAGCCTTTTTTTAATGAGCAAAAAAATCTCCTGCATTACTACGTCTTTTCCTTAAATCATCTATGGTGAGATGGGTGCAGTTTTTTTTCCATATACACACCAGTCCAAGAAATAATCAACGCGTTTAGTGCAACTTGCGACGCTTTAAATCAATCGAGGCGTTTTACTTTTTTCCCCAACATTCAAACCCTCCCCAAGGCAGTGCGTAATAATCAATAAAACTAGAGTGGCACATTTGGCAGTTTAGTACATGCCTGTCTACTGTACACGGCCAACATTTCTGCTAAAGCCAAGCATGGGTGTTGTGACACAGTGTTTATAGCTGCATGTGGTAAAGCCATTTTCCACACTTGATTAATTTTGTGGTTTCTTAGGAATCGAGTGAAAGTATAGAGTGTAATTTTTGCAAGACCAGCACACCACACCACACCACACCACACCGCATGATGAGGGTAGTCAATGGTTGAAAGGCTGTGTTCTCCAAAACAAATGCTGGATCCAGTTGTGATGAAAGACAGACTCTGACTCAACACCTAATTCCATAAGATGTGGGAAAAGTGCAGGAAATAAACAGCTTCAACTTTCTCAGAGAGTTCAGTTAATTGACTTGTTGTACTCCAGCCCCAGGTGCGAGTCAAATCATGGTCAGTGTACCAGGGGGATTTGAGTAAGGAGCTCAAAACTGTCACTCAGACTCAAACCGTAAGAATACATGAGGACTATTGGCCTGGACTTAAAGCCCAAAAACTTGACTTTAATTCGCATCTCAGACATTAGAGACTTACTGTAATAGCATACTGTAGATCAGATTTTTCAAGTCTGTCTTAAATAAAAAGTGATGTGAATGTAAGTACATTACCATAGGTCATGGTCGTTATAAATTTTCCTTCTCGGCGCACCAACTGTGAAGTTTGCCACCCGGAACGCGAGTACAATGTAAGTAATCAGGGGGAAATTCCACAACCCTCCATAGGGGCAAAAATGCATTCCAACGTTCAGCTGAGACTCATATGAAGCTTGTGCTAAATCCAGTTGGCATCTTTCAAAATGATGAAATATTTAGTACAAATTTAAGTCTTATCCTTCTCAAGAAATGAGAGAGTTTGAATAAGATTTTAACTTATAGCTCTGAGACTCGAACCTGTAGCTCATGTGTCCATGTAGGACAAAACTTACTGGGCAGAGACTTGAGACTTGGCATGGAGCATTCAAAAGTCATAAATTGGAAATTCGACTTGGACGGGCGTGTTAGAGATTTTGAAGCCTGATAGCTCAGAGACTATCTGACTCAGATTTACATAACAGAGGCATGAGATCTGATTCAATCTGCAGCCAAACTGATTCAAACTGAGACTCATTCCTAAAAATTTATTAATTAACCATTAATTTATGGTGACGTCTTGTTCTTTGTATTTGTCTCTGTAAATGTTAAAACCTACAGCATCAGTGAGTTTTAAATGTCGAAGACTGGTTGAGTAGACTGGTGGTTGAGTTGTATGAGCGACCACTGTAGAGACGATCTGGCCTTATGATTACAAAGTGCAACAGCGCTCGGGCTCAGATGGATGTTTAGCCCACGGCCCACGCTCTGTAATCTAAGACAGACACAACACACTCTTTTAAACGCTTCAATTGGCCGCTCTCTCATCTGCTTGTGAGACCCAGCTATTTAATCCCTTTCTTTGTCGTGATTAATAGCTCCCTGACCTTCGACCTTCCCTCATATAAATCTTTGGAGGGTGTTGTGGGTCTCCTAGGCTCTCCATGCTTCAGACCACTCTTCTCTTAATGTCTCAAGACACACACATGCGCATTTCAAGCTCTATACCGGTGTCATTTTTAAATAACACTCTCATGCCTCGGGAAGTCACCTCTACCATGGCCACATGTGTCCTTTTACCTCTTGAGGACGTGATAAATGGACAACAGGCTGTTGGGTTCCTTTTGTTTTTAAAACATTTAGGACATTGAATTAATCAATTTTCCAAAGGAACACAGATCATTTTTTTCTCCGGATTTAAAAATTAAACTTGATATTTCCAAGAATCGGTTCCTTTTTAAAGTAAATCTCTGCTATAAATAAGTTTATAGGTGTATTATCATATTTGTGTACAGTATATCATACGTACAGTATATCTGTCTTTGCACCTGTTCAAGAAACAAACTGTTCATTCTGAATAATGTCATTGAATTGGGCTGCATCCCTAATACCACATAATAAAAAAAAAATTATTAAAAAGAGAAGCAGAGACAATAAGTGCTTGGGTAATGACATAATTCTTTTTGCTAACTAGCCTGAGGGCTAACCCGTGGTCATCAGCAGAAATCTGCGGTTCACATTCTTAACCCGAAGGGGTCAGACACTGTGCCGAGGGCTCACTTCCCTATTTACAGAGGTTACTAGATCCAAATGACAGTGATGGGAACAGAAGCGAAAAACAGGACATTTTATGCACCGGAATGCACTTTACATACAGTCCACATTCATCAGATGGCCTGGATTTGAGTTCTGCCGTGTCTAAGTTGGCGCCTCGTTGAATGAGCTTCGTGCTTATTCTTGACAGAAAGTACAAGGTATGAGCAAGAATGTGATGTTTAAAAAGTTTCATAAGTGGTTCAGAAGGACTACCAAGGAAAATGAAGCTTTAACATTTCGCTGTAGGGAAACTAATTCAGTTGCAGTCTGTGTTAGCCAGGAGAACAAAATCGCTTGTCCAGGTATGAAATTAAATCATATTGATTAGCAGTATAGACGGATACAGCTCCAGATATTAATCTTGCAAAGCAAAGCTAAGGCATGTTAAAATCATTGTCATCATCTACTGTATCTGTCCATCTTACTAATAATGTAGGTAAATGATGGCAGACATCAGTCTGTGTCTCTGTCTGTCTGTCTGTCTCTTTCAAAGACTTTCTGACTGTCCATCTGTCTGTCTGTCTGTCTAGCTATCTATCTGTATGTCTGTTAGTTTCATCCATCATTTTTATCTATCTATCTATCTATCTATCTATCTATCTATCTTACTAATAATGTAGGCAAAATGATGGCAGACATCAGTCTGTGTCTCTGTCTGGCTGTCTGCCTGTTCTTCTGTCTGCCATGGCAATCAGGGTTTGGAGCGGGAATAAGCACAGTAACACAGTAGTAAAGTGAGTGGACCACAGACTGCTGCCTCGTTATTTATTATGGCTAATTAGGACCCCTTTATCAATATTAAAGCTTATATCACCATCTCTGCCTGTATGACAGCCACGTGACAAGTGGAGTGTAGAGTGTTGCACCGCAGGGGAGTGTGAGACTCAACATACATCACTCTTTAAAATCATATTAAAGCCATATTGGCTGTGCTTCAATGGGCGCCGTGATAAATGCTGCACGTCCCGTGTTATTGCCGAGGACGAAACCGAGTCATTAGAGACCGGCTAATGTGTAGCTGCTACATATAAAATGTTTTCAGACATCAGGACTGGAACAGAACAAAATAGCACATGGGAAATATATTGCTACAACCACACACACACGCACACACACTCAGAAAGAGTTTTCTACAATGGACCTGTGTCTGTAGTTAGTAAAATATAAACGAAGACAAGAGACATAATGTATTCCTTTGCTCTGACAGGCTTATTTTGCTCTCTGCTGCTTAACAGCAGGACTCCGCCGGACTTCAGCTGGATAAACAGATCCTGTGGAGAGGGGTTCTCTTTAGGTACATGCTAGTCACCCCATTTTATTTTATTTTTTTTCATAAAGGAGCCAAATACAAATGGACTCCCTGGGCAATGGTAAAATAGCATGATGACTTAATTATAGTATTTTGAGAAAGCCATGGAATATTGCTGTTGTCTGTGGGGGAAATGACGCAAGTTACTGCGAAACACTAGATGCAATGCGGTTGATGGAAGAGAAATATTTTTACTTACCGACTTGAAAACATTTTTCATCCAATTGCGGGTAATTGCGGTAATTGCGAGAAAGCCAACTCACATTTCAGGCCAATTCAAACTACCGAGATGGTTATCAATTTTGTGGTAAATAAGTGCAACTGCACTGTTCAACTGTCAGAATCTACCCTAATTTGTGTGTGCGGAGATGGATGGATAACTGAACGTGTGTGTTTGTTTGTTAAATGGGACAGCACTGAAATATTGTGATTTATAACCCTTCTGCTTTCCCTTTCTACTTTTCCTGGTCAGACACCATGACGGAGGAAGCAAGCGCTGCCATCATAAATCTGGACACTTCCTTCAGCTGTCTCCGACTTCAAGGAGGAACTGTTACAAACAGCTTCAGCCCTCTCGCCCCACAGCCATAAGCCCTCGGCCCATCACCCGCCCCCACAGCACACAGCAGCACTGGCGCAAATGATAAGGAGGAGGATGAGAAGATGAGAGAGCGGGAGAGACAGCTCCAGGATACGCCGGATCCGGTTTCAAGCTTTTTGTTTCCCAAATATGCCGATCTCCAGGAATTCCAGACGCAAATTACAGTAAGGGTTAAGACAAGGAATGGTTGCGATCAAAGGACGTAATGTTGAACACCTGAAATTTTGAAAGTATAAATCATAGAAATCTGCCATTAGTGCTTGAGAAGTCTATGACCAGGGGCAGGAGTACGAGTTTGGGCTCATCGGACATATTAATGCATTGGAATCCTTTCTTTGAAAAATTTTTATTCCACAGGATCCTTTCCCTGAGCATCCATGTTACACCCCTGACTGTGATCAAGAAGGAACCAGAATTTCCGTGCCCTGAGTTCTTGTGTAGAATTTCACCTCAAAGAGTTGAAGTTAAGAAAATATTCCTATATCAAATTAAATACCAATTTACATTTTAATGAGCTATCAAAAATAACAAAAAACATTAAAAATAAAATATAGATAAATTAAAAAAGACTTTCATGAGAAAAAAAGTAAAGACACTGGTGACAAAAAAATCTGAATAAATTTAGTTTTAATAAAATAAATGTATTTCCTTGTACACAAGTACTGTAGATGGTTGACAATCGTCCTTGCTTTCTAACCTTGCAGTGCTTTTCATAGCAAACTAGATCATTCATTGACCATAAGCTCACTCACTCACTCACTCACTTATTCTGTATTCAGGGTCGCGGGGACCTGGAGCCTATCCCAGGAGGCTTAGGGCACGAGGCGGGGTACACCCTGGACAGGGTGCCAATCCATCGCAGGGCACACACACATACACTCACTCACACACTCATTCACACACTACGGGCAATTTGGGAACGCCAATCAACGAAACCTAAATGTCTTCGGACTGTGGGAGGAAACCCACCAAGCACGGGGAGAACATTGAAACTCCATGCACACAGAGACAGGAATCGAACCCGGACCCTGGAGGTGCAAGGCGACAGTGATAACCACTATACCACCGTGACCAACAGTATGTGTGTTAAGGTATTTTATTTAAAATCTCCTCTGGAATTGTCACATCATCTTTGCTATTAGTCAACGATGGAAATTCGCAGATTAGATTTAACCACAGTACTTATGTGATGTTTCTAAATTTGGTCATGTTTTCCTTGAATGTTTTTCATTTCCAAAAATGAGCTGAGAAAAATCTAACAAACCTAAGCTTTCATTCTTTAACACAAGAAACAAAAAGGGTAACATTACAGAAAACCTCCACAGAGCGTAGTTGTGAAAGTAGGTATTTCATTTCAAATGACACTACTTTCCTCTTCTGTGTCAGAAGGAAAAGTTTTCAAAGGCTTTCCATGTCACAGAAGAGTCCTCCAAGACAAGTGTAAAAACAACCATTCCAGAATGCCAATTGCAGAGCGAGGAGCAAATTCTTGGCGACGGGAAAGGAGGGGTGGCTGTCTGAGACACTGGGAATAAAGATGTGTTGTCATTGAAATGCAGAAATGCATCTGTGAAATCTGGGATCAAAGAAAGACACGGCTGCCAGTCAAACCGCAGTCCTGCCATGAACTCCAGTGCGAAGCTACAAAGAAACCTCGCATTTTCTCCGACCTGCACTGCGCCACAACGTTGGCTTTTCTTGCTTCATTGTCTTTAATTCTTTCTCTTTCCTGCGTTCACAGATGTTCTTGATTTGGTATAAAGTAAGAGTTAGGTTGTTTGAGGTAATTTTAAAAGTTCTATCAGCACAGCAAGTCAATAAGGCTTTGTGAAAGGAATTGATATCTTGGAGGAGCAGAATAAAAGATCTGAATTTGCAGTTCGGAGTACGTTGTTAAAGTGACATATTAAAATGTTTTCTACATTTTACATTCCTGAACTGATTCTGATTGGGAGATAAGTACCTTCTATTAAACAACACATACATCAGATTAAAGGCAATACAGCCAGGATGGCTAGGAGAGCATACACATCAGGAGAATTAGCTTCAGTTCTTTAGTGAAAGCAGTTTTAAGCTTTGGACTATTCCCAAAAGCAAGTACAGCAATAAAAGCCCTGCACGTGTCCTGAGACCTAAACTGTTTTATGTGAATATGTTGAAATTTGCTCATGTCAGCCACTAAGTTGCTGGGCAGACATTTGGGCATAGCCAGCAGCCCCTCACTGTCGCCTTCACTTCGCTCAAGACAATGATGTCATACACTTTTTAACATTTCCAGGAGGCATGTCATTAAAATAGGCCTCTACATGCTAACACCCACAGCACACACTCACACATACAGTATACACCTTAACAAATCTGTTTCTCACGTCCCTGAACATTCAGAAGTATCTGTGCTCATTATGTCAAAGTAAACAGTGAGAGGAAATCCTGCTGTGGGAAAACATCCTGGAAACTGACAAGCGTCTGCAGACTGGTTGTATGTTCTGTATGAGACACACTCTTGAAATATTAGTCTTTAAAAGCAAATGTCTTCAAGAAAGGCTTTCCAGAAATATCCTGTCCAGTTAACAAATGATAACTAGCATTAGCAGTGAAATTAATAAGCATTAATGCACATTACTCATTCCTAGTCGGAATTTCTGTCAGGCTAGTCACATTAGCTAGCATGTTAGAGGTTTTAGACAATCTAGGAGTATAATTATAGTTATTAAAGTTAACATTTATTTTTTTGTCCTCTCAGAATTTATGTAGGTCATAAAGTAATCCTATCAGCAGAATCCTGCCATTTAAAATCCTCTTCGAAATCCTGTTAGGTTCACTCATGTTAGCTAGTTGGCGGTTTATTATTATTATTATTATTATTATTATTATTTTTTTATTATTTTTTTTTTTACAAACTTCCAATCAGT
>JAQQZS010000011.1:23737137-23748126 GCA_030068045.1 Platyallabes tihoni
TTTATTTTTATTATTATTATTATTATTATTTTTTTTTTTTTTTTACAAACTTCCAATCAGTATCAATGAGAATAAAGAATTAGAATGTTGTCAAGTTAGTTGACTAGTTAGCTATTTGGATAATGAACTTATTAGCATGGAATGCTATTAACATACAGTATATGACTATAACTTCTATAAAAATCCTGTCAGGGATTCTGTCAGGTAAACTCATCTTAGCTAGTCGGCTAATGGTGGGAGTTATAACACCTATAAATATCACACAAATTCCTTGCAGAATCCTCATGTAATCTGGCCAGGTAATGTCTGTAGCATAAATTATAAACATATGTGGCTATATGTTAAAGATCTGGTCAGATTAGCAGACATTAAGTGAAAGGAAGACTAAATTTGAAGAGGCATAGTGTTAGAACAACTTTAAAAAGTATGGGTATCACAATAGCGGGAGTCAAGTTATGGAACAGTTTAGAAGAGGAAATAAAAGTAAGTAAAAATATAAACCAGTTAAAAATTAAATATAAAAAACAAATCTTATGTAAATGGGTATACAGAGGAAAAAAGATGAGCTATTTTGCTTTGCTTATTCTTTTGAAGAAGGGTCATTTTGCTTTTCTGTTTTTGATTTTGCTGAAAGATGGGTTCTTTGTCTTGTCTAATTTGTTTTTTGTTTTATGTCTGGATTAGTATTATTGTACAATTAGTAAGTATAACATGTAAGTGATATAATGTATGAAAGGGGTAGGGTTATATAAGTATACACTTCAACATACTTCTTTTCAAACAGATGTGATGAACTAAATGTAAGAATGATGATGAATGTAAAGAATTTGATCGAGTTAAATGTAAGAATGATGATGTAAGTAAAGAATATGATTGATATACAGTATATGTTTGTTTGAAATAAAAATTATGAAAATGAAAATGAAATGAAAATTAGATAATGTCATCTCTTAATTGGAGGTAATATTTTACCATTGATGAATCCTCTGTGACGCCTTATAGATAATTAATTGATGGGGAAATTTACCCATCCTATTGACAGAAGATCACAAGTATATAGATAAAAGGTTCACTCATGGTAGCTAGTTGAATAATGTTAATAATTAAATTATTTATTCAGGTTAAATAATGTTAGCTACTTTTAGCAAGTTTCTCAGTAGGCTGGCCAATGTAAGTAGTTTTAAATATAAATATTTATGAATTAGATCACAAAATTACCTCAGAAATTAGATTAACTCACGTTAGCTAGCTGGCTAATCTCTTTAGTACATGTTGTAAACATAAGTGACTATAACTGAAGGGATTTTGATGTTGTCAAAGAATTTTCTCTGTCAAGAATTTCTGAGATGCTAGTTCATATTAGCTAGCTTTAGCTTATTTAGCTCTTTATTAGAAGTAAAGTTTTGACATTTATGAATCCTCTCAGAAGTTATATTATTGATAGGAGATCATTTATAACTTTAAGCTTATAACTTGAAAGGTTTTTTATGAAATCTGGCAGGTTTATTATGTTAGCTAATTCAGTTATGTTAGCAGTGAACATTGCAATTGTAATGGCTATTTTCCATCCATCCATCTAGTAACCTCAGTAGTCCACGTAGGCCAATGGTGACCATTGTATTTATTCCCACTTTTACAACAGTGGCAGGACCTCTGGTCAACATTCAACTACGTATCCACAAACTACGGGCAATTTTGAAATGGCAATTATTTTCATTAATTGGTGGGAGGAGACCGGAGCAATAGGGAGAACATGCAAACTCCATGCACACAGACACGAGGAGGGAATCAAACCTGCACCCTAGAGATGTAAGGCGACAACCCTAACCACTAAGCCACCGTTCCACCAATGGCTAAGCATAAAACTACTAGAAATCCTGTCAGGTTAATCAGGTTAGCTAGTCGGCTAATGTTATTACTGTATTAGTATTGAACAGTAGTGCAAATACAGAATTTGCAATAAAGCTGCAGATTTATTTCGAAATTACAAATTATAAAAGAAAATTATGATTAGGGAGAGATACAAGGAACCACCGAAGTACAAGGACCTGACTTATCTCAGAGCAGCTTTGTAGTGTAGTGTAAATACAGTGACACTGAGACTAAGGTATGAGTGATGGGAAAATATCAATGTCCAATCCTTAAGTAAATGTTTATTCTCATTCTAATAAATAGACTGACTCAGTGTGGTTTGTTCTCACGTAGATGGAGGGTTCGACTCAACCTGCCATGCCAGTCTGATGTGCCTCCCATTGGTAAAGACGAAGGCCTGTCACATGAATCTCAATGCAGAATATTTACACTAAGTTTGATTGATAGTGTAGCAGCGAAAAGTCATGCTCATGAGTCACACACATGCAAACACACAGAGCAGAGTCCAGCAGCTGCCTCATTGGGCTACATCTGTTCTACATTAGCATCTCCCTGAGCTCCTATACACTGGGACTGCAGGATCTCAACATATTAGAACACACACACACACACACACACACACATACACACATGAAGATTTTCAACAGCTTTATCATGAGGATCAAAAGGCAACATAGTCTTACTCAATGTAAAATTGTTACAATATTAGAATTTTCATATAGTGGGTGTTTTTATTCTATAAATGAATTCAACGGCATTTATCCTAAGGTATTATTATAATGTTCTGCTGGTTTGATGTTGTCACCTTAGCAACCTTGGTAATTAAGTTTAGGTCTTCATTAACTAAAGCCCACCTCCAGTGGTAAATTTGCAGAAGTCTGTTTTTGCCAGGTAAAGATGAAATTAAGCCATTTAATAGTTCTTAATAATAAATATTTTGGACTAAATTATTAGCGAAACAATCAAAGATTCAAAAAATTATGGTGTTTTGATAAAAAGGTTTTCCTAATGATTTGTTTAAAATGACCACCCCCCATTGTTTAATTCAATTTCTTTACAGAGCACTTGTCTATACAATCTTTTCTAGTTTCTTATCGTATTTTTTTACCATGTTTTTTTTTTCAAACTCAGGTAATATAGCAGCAATGTCTTTGATGTCTGAAACCTCTATCTACAAAACCTCATTTACATAATGTTTCCTCCTACTCTTTACGTAATCTGTGCATTTTTTCTTTGTATATTAACATCAACACACCCACTTTTTGGACAAATGGTCTCATTATATCGGTGTAACTGTAATATGTTAAATAAGCTACTACTGGAATAAAACTTTCAGTTTGTCTCTAAATCCATTAGCAGTTTGAGCATCAACTCATACCTATTGATGAACAGACAGACTTCAAGAAGCTTTTAAAACTGTTTTTTTTTTTCAGCCTCAAGCTCTCCAGCTCCATATCCCAGCCCCCTCTTGAACATGATGAGCATCAGCAATAATGTTGGTTAACCTTTTCCTTATTCGCTTTGCCATTTTGTCAGATTGTGGCCAGTTAACTCGGCCCACAGGTCAGGGGCAGGTCAGTAAAAAACACAGCAAAGAGTACCCCCACTCCCAGATCACCACCATCAGTGGAAGGAAATCCACAAGTTTGCCCCTAACTCCTAGAATCCACTCTGCCCTTCGACCTCACTACCTCCAGGCGTGCCCTCTTTGGCCTCTCCACACTGGGAGGGATGCTTTGAGGTCACCCTCTTCATTGGAAGAGACACTTGGCTCTCAGGGGGGTCAGCTATCCTTTACAAGGAGCCCTGACATCTGCCTGGTGACTAATAGGTCGACTCCAGTGACAATTACTGATGAGCACCCCTGAGGCACGAGTCCTCGAAGCCAAGCAGCCACTTTAATAAAGCCTACTCAACCAGCCGAGCTGATAATAGCAGCTTCGGAGCTAGCTGAGATACAGCTCCCTCCCTGTAATGTCATTTCAGGAGATGTGTGAGCGCTAAAGGTGCAGGTGAGGCCATCAGTCTTCTTTCTTCTTCCTGTAGCAGGAGAAAAATCGCTCATTAACATAAACACATGGTAACGTTGACGGAAAGGAGCAAGTTGCGAGTGCTCTCGTTCTCTTTCCCTCTCTTTCAATTTTTCTTTCACTCCTTCTTTCACTCTCGCCCTTTGAGATATCTCAGCTCCTTGAGCGGCCAGTGAAGATTCTCATCACTCAGTGCTCCAGCTGCATAGACACAAAGGGACGTGTTGAATAGCTAAACACTCTCAGGATAAAACATTAACAACGCTGCCTGTCGCTCGGAGGGGGATTTTTGTTCCCCTCAAAAGACACCGTGATCACGATCGATCTACTTCACAATTAATCTTCAGGACAGGCTTACTGGGATTTCTATAACCTCTCTGCAGTGACACCGGAGAAATTCCCACACCCGGCTCATGATGCAAGACGCTGAATTTCTCTGTTGTACCACAGACAAAGAGAATGACACACAGCAAGACAGTGCAAAACCTATAGACACAGAAGTTGAACTAGTGCATGCAGTTGCATCTTTGGCATCATGTCAAATAGAGCAGAAGCGTTTTATTCACTTTTAACCAAGATTATGTAATATGATCTGATGCAGCAGAAGCAACACACTGACATTGCACAAAAAACGTTTAGAAATAAACATTATTTATGAGATCTTTGGAAGATTTCTACATTTTTTATGCGTTTATTCATCAAAAATTAAGCACTCTTTGTACATAAAATCATCAAGCATCGGCTCTAAAGGGAGCAACTTGAGATCCTCAGGAGTTCATTTTGAAATTCGATGTACATTAGTTGATTGCTCTTTTATTTTAAATCAGATACTATAGAGAAGAGAAACAAAAGGGCTAATAGATACCATGATAGCTAACTTGTTGGAGACTTGCTAGTTTAAACTGGCGAACACATTCATTTTCCTTTCACTATCTCAGCCTTGCACTGCATTTTTGCATCTGGCATTTCAACTCTCATAAGTCACTGGGCTCCTTAAGGGCTCCTTGGATTATTACAGGTTCTTGGCATCTTTAAGGGGTTCAACTTGGAACCTTCTCTAATAGGAAAACACGTCAATTTCTCCTATCCCTGGACCTTTTAAAAAGTCTCCCAAACTTTATGTGGAATATATAGAGATTTTTATCCACATCTTACATTTCGAGTCTGAACATGTAACAGAAATATTAAGGCTTTGCTCCATTTTGTACTTTCCTCTATTTATTTGCTTGATGACCAAAAATAACCTTGCTATCTCACATGAGCTTTGGGAGATGAGTAAGACTATTTAATTCCCAGATAATGAAGCAAAGTGTGTCCTTCCTGAAAGTCCGCTTCTGAAAGGGATGTCCGTATCACACAGTTCCCAGCCCTGCTTTTCCCTTGATTTTGCAGCCTAGGGAATTTAAAGTGCACTTGAAAAAAATAGAAGAAGCGTTTTTCCTATGAGAAAGCAGCTCCAAATAAGTATGAACCTAAGAACCGTTCATTCTGCAGCTCTAAAAAACAAACAAACAAACAAACACCCACCTGTTTTCTATATCCGTTTTTAGATTTCATCCATTTCTGAAAATCACCCATATGTACACTCAAGCAGAAGTGATAGTTTCATTTCTGATATGGGGTTTTGTGGTGAAGGTGGCAGAACCTCAAGAAAAGGACTTCCCATTTCGTTTCTTTACTTAAACTTGTATTTATTCAAAAATGTTAAGCAGTATTAATCAACAATAATCAACATTTTCTCCACCTTATAGATATGGAGATATCTATAAACACAGTATCCTTACTTAGGATTAAAGCCTGGTGTTATGATATTAAGCTCTCCATTTTTTTCATACATGAGCTTGTTTGTTCCAGTTTCCTAAAAAAAAAGCTCCCTCATGGAAGGAAAGGCTTAGCACAGAGGAACAGTACAACATGCATTGGTATTTCAGTACAAAACCTAATCACATTTTCCATGGCTGGAATAAAAACATAACAAAAAATTTCTGCCCAGTTTCCCCACCCTGTTTTTTTTTTTAGCACACTATTTACACTGAAGGGCAAATCATACATTATCACTCCAGTAACATTCACACTTAGTGTCACAAACTAGTAATGAGTGTGTTTATTAGGGCGTCCCTATGAGACGCAGTAGATAGCTGGAACTACGCAAACTGTACTCACACATTAATACAAGGTACATTAAGGTACATTAGTACCTTGGGAATGATATGAACAAGATGAACAAGACACCAAATAACAACAGCAAACTTATGATATACACCATATTCCATATTTCCATTAACAGATATAGACTGATAAACTGGTGAAAAAATCATGAGCACCCAAGACTCAGCCATGGACCAAAGGCTAGCCTGTCTGGTTCAATCCCACAGAAAAGCTAATACACCACAAATTGCTGAACAAGTCAATGCTGCCCATAATAGAAATGCATCAGAACACCCATTGCATCACAGCCTGCTGTATGTGGGGCTTAACAGGAAAAGAGTTCAAGGTCATTGATCTGGCCTCCAAACATTCCAGATCCCAATCCGATTAAGCACCCATGGAATCTGCTGGACCAACAAAATCAATCCACCGAGGCCCTACCCTGCAACTCAAGCATTTAAAGGATCTGCCGCTAACGTCCTGGTGCCAGACACTACAGCACATCCCCAGAGGTCTTATAGAGTCATGCCCCAAAGGGCCAGAGCTTCCCTGGCATCACAAGTGGAACCTACACAATAAATGCAATAAAAATAAAAATGATCAATGTATTTATAGCTGCTATAACATAACTAATTAGAGCTCCTTACTTGTTCCTCAACTAGACAAACCACTTAATGACACCAGAATCACAGTAAGTAGTAAAACATAACAAGTGTTCTTCTGGTGAATCATATTAGCTTTGTTGGAAATAAAGTGATGATTCAACATAAGCTTTCCTCCATCAATATCAAAGATCGGAAAACAATAATAAGGTGAGCTCTGTTTTCGCTGAGCAGAGCAAACCACATCTGTTTAACGCCCACTGCAGTAAATCATTACACTGTACACCAGTTCTGGCAAAGGAGGAGGTGTGTTAGATAGCCATAACTCAGCGATTGCAGGCCTCTGTGTTTCATCTCAGCAGGTTTGGCAGCTGAAAGCAGGCCGGTCAGTGATGCTGTGCATAATTATCAGCAGGATGAATAGCTCACACCGCAACGCTCAGATCAATTTTTCTACCTGATGAATGACAGAAGTGATGGCACCCTGTCATCAGCGCTCAGCTCCAGAAAGGGCTCATAAATCTCTTACTCAAAGCTGCTCCCCCCAAACACACTTTTTAAAGAAGTGATGGGGGTTTGGTGTGGAATAAGGGGAGTGGAGTGGTAATAATGCTTCCTGTCCATGCAGATGTATCTCATATGTTACTATCATTTTCTCATGAATGAAGGATAAAGGCATGCCTGAACATGGTTAAGGCTCAGTTGGACTGGCTTTAATTTGTTTCTGAAAAAGTTACAAAGCGAAAGATGGGAGACTATTAAGGGTTCTATCTAGCACCTTAATGTTGACTCTTTGTTGGAAAACATGCTGTTATAATAAATAAGTAATCCTAAGTCTATTTCAGGGTGGAACTGTTTTGCCATTTCCAGAACAATTCGGGAACCCTTGTTTTTTTTTTTTTAGTTTTTTTTCCAAAGCGTTTAGTTCTCAATGTTGACCCACTTTGTAAAAATAGAGCAGCCAAGTGTCCAACTTAGTCTTGATTATTTTATTTTTTTTACATTTCAAATGTACCAGTGGGTTAAAGACGTAATTTTGCTGGTTTTAACTTTCTAAAATAGCACTTCATCTGAGTCATTTGATAATTTGGGGTATATCATGTCCGTTGATGATAGGTATACATTTTTCTAAATATTTTCTTTTTAAATGTCATATTTGACCTATTAAGGGAAAGCATGTTATAATATAACACAATCAGTAGGTACTGTACATCCTATCCTTTTCCTAGCATGAAAATTGTAATGGTCTTCCCAAATTGTAAATTTTTGCCATATCAATACCCCCCCCCCCCCCACACACACACACATTTTCCTATTTAAATAATTTAAATATGTCAATTTAGTCAACTGCGTTACGAACAGAACTCAAAAATTATTTGTCCCAATGTCAAGTGATCAGCATCACATGATCGCATTTTTCTCTGTGGCATTGATTTTAAACACACTGTGCTAAGTGTTCTCTCATTTTTTAAATATTTTATCTACAATAGCTCATTGTTATAGGGTATATTAATTGACCATCAAATATGTTACGGATGCTGTTACATTTTACAGATTCTTTAATATTAATTCAATTATATCTTCAAATATAATGTTAAACTCTTCATAAACGTGAGATGTGATTGGCATTATAGATCAAAATAAAGAAATTGTCAAATATTTAACCCAGTAGTGTCAGTAATCAGTCATAAAAATCAGTAGTGTGCATAATCAGTCATGGTTTGGAGGAACCATTTCTTTTAACAATTCTGCAACAGTAAGTTTTTCAATCAAGTAAGCGTTCTTTATACAATCTAGACCATCCACAGGACCATCAAGGAACTATGCAAAGAATGCAGGGAAAACAGTTACATCCAGTGTTCTGAATGGTTCTCTGTTTATTGTAGAATCCTATAAGGTTCTGTGTTCTGAATGTAGATCCTATGAGGTCTATTTTCAGGCAATCAAATGTCTACTTTCAGAAAAACGAAACCTCTTCTGGAACATCTTCTAGACCATCCACAGGATCACCAAGCAACCATGCAAAATATGGTTCTTTGGTTGGTCACAGAACCTTCCAACAGTTTTTACATTCAGAAGAGGTTCTGAAACTTAATGACGGAGCAAACCTCATGAGAAAAGTTCAGTGTCAAACCCTAGACCTAGAGTATTCCAAGTAGTGCTCGATCTAACTATCTAAAGAACAGCTTCTTATAGGAGAATATCAGGTCTCCTTGGTGGCCTATCTTTAAATAAAAGAAAAAAAAACATCTACTTCCAACCAATCTGGATGAAGAGTTGTCATGATGTAAAGCTTGGTGTCTTGTATCTTGCATTAGAAAGTCCAAAACTCCAGGCCATGTGTTTCAGAACGTCGCATAATAAACATTTTTTTTCTTTCACGTTTTATGATTATTTATGATAATTTTTCAGATTCCACCTGACACCGATAACCTTCTCTTCTCAGTAGGGGGCAGATAAATCTCCTTGGCAGAAGCCAGATAAATTCCCTCATGCACCATATTCCTGACTTCTCATAGCTGCTGCTGCACCCAAAGGATGAAGATTAAACTCTCTGTAATTCTCAGCTCTGAAACTCTAACTCTTCCATCTACTACAGGCTCAGAGAGAAAGCTTGCATTCCTCCCCCCCCCTTCTCCCCCCCCTTTTCCCTTTTCTACAATAAAGTGCACCAGACGTGAGCAGCATATGTGTTTGTAATAAGTGCTTCTGCATGTTTTTAGTCTCTTGGAGACACTTTTAATGACTGCAAATCTGAGAACTAAAATGCCGAACTAAAGGTATACAGTAACATCAGGTCCATGGTTGAGCTAGAGCATCTGGCCCTGTTTACTTAATTATACAATTTGCAAAGCACCTGTTGATATCAATAGAGAGCTGCTGTAGAACTGGTGGCTATCAGGGTCGGTTTATTCAGGCATTAAGGTGGGTAGAGTGTAAAGCTGGGGTGTGTATCTGAGACTCCGAAGTCTGTGCTCCCGTGTCTGGACGGCGCCGGATGAGGAACTGTTTGCTTAACCTTTTTCTGCGGTTGTAATTTTAGTGCTGCCTGCTGCACAGATTTCCACAGAGAAAGCTCTTTTATTAAGTTCTGCTGTTCGGCTACTTCGATAACACTAGAGTTAATTATGTGGCGTTGAAGCAAAAAATACAGAATAATTTGGCGCATAGCTATGCTGAAATATACTGTGCATTACTGGATAAAAATGTTTTGTACTTTCGAATCATCGAAAATGATTGATAATCATCTGTACTTTTGGAGCTTTGCACTGAGCAAAGAGGTCTAATGGATGCTGAAATGTACTATATGAACACAAACCACCGATTACGTTCTGGGAAGTAATTTGCAGTCATGTGGGCAAATGAGTGCTGAGGATGTTTATGGCTCTATAAATCGCATGGACACTAAAAACAGTCAATAAAAGGTTATGACCAAAGCAGATTGCGCATGATGCATGCTCGATTAATAATATTTAACTGTCATAACGGCAATCCGTAATGGTCGGATTTGTTTAGTCGTACAAACCGACGCTCGGCATTTTGGCCCTCCTATCCAAACAGTACCTGGCCTTATTCCAGAGGAACGTCGCCTACAAAAAGATCTCAGAAGACAACAATGTGGTAATTATGCATTCATTGTTTGGATTTTTTTGCACTGGGCCCGGCGGAGGGATTAAAAGAAAGATAAGCTATTTTCGGCCGTGTTGATTATGCAGCATAAATGTTTCATATTTTCCCCAAAGAGCACAGGAACTACAACAGCAAACCAAAACTGTGGGAACTTCGGAAAACATGTAACATCAAGTGACTCATACCGTACTGCACATACTTAAATATGAAAATTACTGAATCATGTGAGAGAATTATGTGAAAGTAAGGGAATCATATGATAATGATTAACGTGAATAAATTATAAATTAATAATATTCCAAAGAAATAAATGAATCATTTGGAAGGGAAAAAATCCTAATAAAATTAATTAGTCGTTTCAAAAAGATGAAAATAAATGAAATACGTGAAAATAAATGAACCATGTAAAACATAATTAAATTATAAATGAATCGTGTTAGAAATCAGGTACAAAAATCAGAAAATAAATTAAATATTTGAAACATATCAAATGAAAATAACTGGAACTGGGAAAGGTCATATGAAGAGTTAAAATAATAAATGTATCATGAGTTATGTGTGGAAAAAAATCACAATAAAATAAATGAATCAAGTGAAAAAAAATTGTATTAAAACAATCATATTAATAATGTTAAAAATCAGACGTAAAATCAGAAAATAAGAATTGTGAAACATATTCCAAGAATCATGTGTGTGTGTGTGTGTGG
>JAQQZS010000011.1:23748229-23758358 GCA_030068045.1 Platyallabes tihoni
GGGCCCTTGAGCAAGGCCCTTAACCCTCAACTGCTCAGACGTATAATGAGATAAAAATGTAAGTCGCTCTGGATAAGGGCCAAATGCCAAAATGTCAATGTAAAGTAAATGTAAATATTATATAAATATAATATATCATGTGTAAAATCATTTAAAACAAATTAATGAATCATCTGGGGGCAAATCACAAAAATAAGTTAGGTTATGTGGGAAAACAATCACCTGAAATTAAATGAATAGAAATGAAAAATCACCTACAGTAACAAATAAATCATGTGGGGGGGAAAAAACAGATCACAGTAAAATATCTGAATCATGTGGAAAAACAATTGAAATATAAAATAAAATACTTAAATTAATTCTGTGGGAAAAAAAATCACAATACAATAATACATATAAATGAATTGTGTGTGAGGAACCGTATGTAAAAAGTTAAATAAAAATGAAAATAAAATAATATTGTGGGAAAGATCATATTGGAAAATAAATGCACGGCATGTGATGAATATGTGAGCTAAAAATGTGTTTCTAAAACCCACAGATTTCATGTGACTCATTTCGAGTTTTTCTCTGACTTTTCTGCCTTTTGAAATGAAAAACCCGAATGTGGTGACTTCTACGTTATTTAGGATGATTGACCAGAATGGGTTTATATTTAGGCCTGAGACTGTCTACAGTGAAGTAAGGCAGCGTTTAGCCACGTGTGAGGCCTGACTCGTGTCCGACCTCCGACCTTGCGGAAACCTCACGCTCAAAAGCTTACTGAGGCAGAGGAAAAACAAACAGCCACCATGGAGAAGTGTCCTTTCACTAGGCCATTCATAAAACCGTTCCATTTAGGATGTATCGCCAGGCCTGGCAAACTGCGCTCAAGACGTGTGAGGGTAAAAAACTAACGCTTGGTAAGATTGAGGAGATCTTCTGCGGGAAATACTCAGCGTGACACTGCAGCATGTCTTGAAAATTGGCATCATGAACTCCACTGTAAAGACCAATCAAGAAAGAGAGAAAGAGAGTGAGAGAGAGAGAGACAGGAACGAGTGCAGAATTGAACACGGCTTATTATTTAAATTCACTGACTGGTAAAGACTAACGCTCGACCTGATGGAAGAGAAAAACAAAAAGGATTTGAAATACTGGCTCGCAAAAATCCCCAATCTGGAATAAACATCACAACTGCGAAGGAGGAACAGTCACTCTAATTTCTAAATGTTTATTTTTGCTATAAAAAGCTGCATCTGATAAAAAAAATTAAAAAATTCGAAGTAATGCTGTCCTGCTGCACAAATCTCTCCTTGTGGGCCGGGCACCATTCCAGAAACAACATGAGCACAGAGAAAAGAAGTCTACTAATCACAAAGTGGAGAGGACAAACATTCCTCTTTAAAACAAACAGACCTCTGTGGTTCTGAATGGACTACAGAATGGACTGGACGATGATACGATTCCTTTTAGTGCCGTATCACTTGCTTTTATGCTGTTGATTCATTCCATTGTACAGTGCATGGGAATACTTCATGCTCAAGAGTTGTGTGAACGTTGTCGCTAGGCAACTGGGAAATATGGATGGAGAACATGGAAGCTAGTTGATAACCGAGTATAATGTTTTAGCTAGTTGTGTCTTGCTCTGTAGCTGATCCTACATGATCACATGAGGTTACATAAATTAACATTTTGCATGGATCTCTGCTGATCAGCTTCAACTCATATACAGTGATACATACATTGGCATATGGACTTGCGAATTTTTGCCTTAAGAACTGGAATTTTGCAAGAAATTTGCCTCGGCATGCAAAGCATTTTCGCCATATGAGGTCACGCGTATGTTGCACATATTTCCAGTAGCCTAATCAAAACCTATTTGCTTCCAGGGAAAGCCAAGCATTATGAGTTTACATATTTTTTTTGTTTGTTTCTTGCATTTGCGCAGGATTTAGTGAAGACATAGCACCATGGGTCCCAGGAATGTTGGCAAGGATGGTAGCAGGAAGAAAAGGGAGCCACTTTTAATTAAGTTTTTAAAGCAGACAGTGGCAAGAGGAATCATAAATTAAGGTTAAGTGAGGTTTAATGTCTATTTATTTCATATTTTACTTAATTTGCAGGTCATTTCTAAATGATTTTGTTGTTATTATATGCAATATAATAAAATATGAAATATGATTATAGTGTTGGAAATTGGTAATATTAGTAACATTTTTGAGTTGCTGGAACGGACTACTTGCATTTACATTATTGCCTATGGGAAAATGCGTTTCGCAATACGAAATTTCGCCTGAAGAACTCACTTCGCAGTGGATTAAATTTGTATGCCGCGTTGTAATCATGAATGAGTTTAATACAATACAGAGTATATACAGATTACATTGTTAAGTTCCCTATTTATTAACCTCAATTTAGTTTGAAAGAAAGCAATCCAGAAGTAATCTGTAACAAATAAAACCAACAAATAAAACCAGCCTTCAACTAGCTTTAAGGGTCCTATAAACATGAGGAGTTAGAGCTTAGTGTGTGTCTGTGGTACCTGACACACTGTAGTAGCTGAGCCGCATTACTGGAAAACCATAATAGAGCTCACCAACCAGGCACCAAACTATTCTCTCTCTCTCTCTCTCTCTCTCTTTTTAGGGTTTGACCATTTAGTAGTCAGTTTTACGTTGCTCTCTGTAAGCATTGCCGTTTATGGCATGACTCAACCAGTTCTTCTGTACTGCAAATGTATTTGATAATTTACAGGTAATTAATATTAATATAATAATAACTTAAATATATACTTAAATTCTACAAGTCTTTTTAAATGCAGCCTTAAAAAGGTATGCTTTGTAAATATGTGTACTCAAATATTTGACTAAACTTGCACTTTAATTATAATTAGTAGTATAATTTATAGCAGTGCCAAATAACCCCTGTTTGTTTCTAATATGTCCAAATAAGGTCATGCTAACCTCATATTATGAACAAAATGAACATGATCTTATTTGGACATATCTAAGTTAAAAAAATGTGTTTTGGACATTTATTTATTTATCGCTGTCAAATCAAAAGAAATCAGTGTGTTAAAATCTTGATCCACCCCTCATTTATTCAAACTAAATTAAATTAAATAATGCACGTTAAGTAAAGAAATGGAAACATATGTTTAACTGCAACAGGCTGCCTCAAGTGCCTAAAGACACATTTTAAAAACTGGCTGTTTATGTAACAACCTCAGCAGCAGCCTCATTTCCCCTCTCGTCTGTTCCAATCACACAACATTCAGCATCAGCACTATACTAATCACCAGCCTGATCATCTGTCATCCTATTTCTCACTTGGTCATGCCTTAAGTTAGATTTATTTTCATGCTTGCAAGATCCATAGGCCAAAAAACAAACAAACAAACAAACAAACAAACAAAAACAAACAAAAAGGACTGAAAATGAGAACTATTCCTCAAGACTACATTAAAAATACAAGAAGGTCCGGCTCTTTGGGAGCAACAGTTGAAGAAATGAGGCAGTTTAAGACCTTTGCGCAGTACTGTACATCTAACTGATCAGAGGCGTGGCCTCTTCCGGGATGACTCGGCCTCCATCTACAGGGCATGAGGGTTTGATGAAAATAAACATTATTTAAATCATGCTCTGTTCTACACTGATGTGAGATAGTGGTTAGACAGTGTTCTTCATCATCATCATCATCATCATCAAGAATATCTTGCAAGAGTTGTGTGCCTCATCCTAGTACCGTTCTGGATGCTGAGACTGCTCTTATGGCGTATAGTGACCTGATGCCTTACTAGGGCACTTTTATCCCTTTAATATGCTTTAGTACTTTAATTTCTAAATTCCCTTAATTTTCTTGTTCTTAGCATTGGCTAAAAGAAATAAGACACAAAAGAGCATTCATAATTAAACTTAAATTTGCCTGTTTTTGATCATGACCATGCCCTAAATGTTGACACCAAATAAAAGAAGGCCTGTGTAAGTTGCTCATACGATATAATAACAGATGCATCGTTTCAATCACTTGAAATAGCGGAACTTTTTCCCTTCAAGCATCTTCAACTTTTCCTTCCTCTATTTATCTTATAATAAACAGGTCTCAGGAACAATAAGCACATTTAGCAAGTGCCCTGTCAGCTCGTTTGCTGCGCGGGCGTGCTGGCTGTTGTGAGCTGTTACTACAGGTTGGCAGTGCTCAGCATGCAGAAAAAAAAGAAAAAAAAACGAACACCACTGTGTTGCACCACATTGATCTGAATGCTGAACGCAGTGGTTTCACTTCAGTCTCTTGCTGAAACGAGACATCTGATTCATCTGGCAAGCAGCGCGGCGAGCCAATTCTGCAGTTCATTCAAATAATCCCTTTGGCTCTCATCCAGTGAAAATCAAGCCGTGTGCTTTCTTGCTAAATTGCTGTACGCTAAACAGTAATTAGGAGATAGGTAGCATTGTGTTGCAGCTTGGCTACCTGTGAAGCCAGGGCTGCTGCCACATTTCAACCTAAATCGAAACTGTGCATGGAGACACAAGTCAGTACCTGCAAGCAGTCATAACCTTTGCACATTCTAGTGACACCAGCTTCTTTTTTCCATGCCGATATTTTTAGAAAAGAGGGCAGAAACGACTACTTGGCTGGCCAACTTCCTGTCTTCTGAGCACTAGGTACAATAGAAAAACAGGTGGAGGATGTAGTTCTGCCTTTTTTAAAATACACACACATTGAGAAGGGGTGAGAGGTTAAAAAAAAAAGACCTAAAAACAACGAGCTGTCAAGCAAGTGTGCCATGTGCTGCGTGAATAATAATAAATCTCTAAGGAAAGCAGCAGTGCTTAAACTTTTTCAATTTTTTGCTTTTCTAATTTTGATTTGGCTTGATCTGCCCATAGATTTTCTTTCTCTGAAGCACCCAGCCTCACGAACCTTACACCCAGCCACGAGTCTCGATTTAGTTTCGCCACAGCCCCCTGTATGAAAGCCCGTGCCCATTGTCTTCTCTGAATATGAATCACAAGTGGTTAGATGACATGTTACACCTCTCGAGTTCCTGTCACACTTCCTATCACACTCTGGTAGCAGTTCTCGGTAGGCGCGTTCTGGGTATGATGAAGCTTTGTCTACAGTCAAATGTCTGGGTAAGGAATGCACCAGGCTATGGTATGCTAAGCAGAGTTTTGCTATCACACACACTCTTTTAAATGTACAAGTTGTAAACAGTTCTAAGTTAATTAAGACATTTTACCAGAGCTCTGAAATATCCTGAGTGGCATGTGATAACACTTCCCTCTTGATTTTTTTTTATGGCTATTAATAACTTTCATAACACTAACGCGCTATAAAACGCGTGATTCTGATTGGTCAGATTGTGTTCACAGGTTTATATTAAAGTTCTTGGTGTAATAGTTTCTATGGTAACAGCATAAACTTCAGTTCACTTAAGAAATATGGGGCGCTGATGAGAGTGTGACTTTATAGAACTGCTATAATTAAATGCTAACTTGTTTTCTAATATGCTCTCTATATATAGATAAGACATAGCATCCTGTGGAGGACACAATAACTGCCCCTTTTTTTGGACAGATGAGCTCACAAATAGTGACAGAGAGATGAAGAACAAATCTGTCTTTCCCATCTCTCTTGATCTCCCAAATCCTCAACAATTCTAATCCCTCCATCCATCTAGGAAGCTCTGATCAACTAGGGACCTAGTCCAATTAGGGACTGTGGAGGACAGCATTGATCATTGTATTTATTCCCATTTTTATAACCAATGTGGGACCTCTGGTAATAATTCTAATACTTTCTTCATAGTATTATTCTAAATAGACAAGTATTCCTTGAACTATCTTCATTAGTAGCTTTCGCAACCATTCCAAAGACTAGGTGTCTAGCTGTATTTAGCTTCTTCTTTACTCTCTACTTGTTTAACTGAACATAATATCCTAACACACCTGGTCTTGTAGACCGCCAAGGATATAATTATATCCCTCAGTGTCACCTCCTTAAATCTAATTTGTCATTCGATCGGAACGTCAGTGGTCAGACGTATCAGGTGTAAGCCACGTCTAGGTTTAACGGACTTAGCGTCGCGAGGTTCCTCATAAATGAACATCATGTCAACACTGTAAAGGAGAATCTAAAATGGCTGGTGTGATTTGAGCTGACAGGAAATCTTAATAACCTGATTAACCACTTTTTACAAATGCAGTGAGCAGAAAAGCATCTCAGAATGCACCACATGACAAACCTATTGTAAAAAACAATTATGAAAATTTCACATTTTAGCCATTTTAGACAAAAAAAACAAAACATGAACCTGGGGGAAAAAAAAAAAATCCCCTTTTCATTTTTGAAAGGGATTTTAAACAAGCCAATTAGATTGTCCCCCTATTGTGACCTCATATAAGAAGATACCATTCCCTCAGTTTGTTGCACAGCCTCGTCCAGCATTGCTGTTTTCTGGTTGGGTGTGGCCCTGGAGTTACGTACAGTAAAAGAAATCGTAAAATATGGGACCTTTAAAAGAAGAAGAATCACATCAGATTCCACTCTGTCAGTCAAAAATAAGAATATGAAGCTTCAGGCTTAGAACACACACACAAATTAGATTAGGTCAGTTCCCCCCCATAATATTTTCTGTTATTAATTTATCATCACTAAGTGTTGTTTAATAGTATGTCACCATGCAGGCACACTTTCAGACTAGCACATTCTGCATACTGAATACTGTTCTTGGAAATGGGAGGAAACCAGTGAACCCAGAGGAAAACCACAAGGAAACAGGGAGAAGCCAGTAACCTGAGTTTGAACGAGAGACCTCGGAGCTGTAAGGAGGAAAAACTAACCACTCAGCCAATGCTTAGCACACTGGAGTAATGAAAGGTGTATTTGTCATGATGTATGATCCGAGAGTCCCAAAACGTCATCTTTTAATGAGCCAACAGCTTTTTTCTTTTATTTAACATTTTAGCCTTTCCAACATGACTCAGATTATTAGTAATTTTTCTTTATTAGAAATATTTTTTTATGTATCTAGGTAAACTTTTATTCTTAATAACAGTGACGAAATGATTATCCTGGAAGCTTATTCTTACCGTCTCAGAATCAAACGCAGTGTTTGTGTTTTCTACACTAATATTTCTATAAGCTTATATTATATGAGGTCTATATAAATTTCAATCTAAACAGACCAACCTGGTTGCTAAATCTTCACAGCAGCTAGAATTCCAACCAAAATGTAAAAAACAAATATTTCCATAGGTTATTATCAGAACCCTGGGAATTCAGCCAGAGGTTTCTCATTAGACAATGATTGATGATGGCTTTGTCAAAGCCAGTATAAAGAGCCAACTGGCTAGCTTTAATGGTATTTATCTTAATCCAACCATTACAGGAGCATGCCTGGAATAATGGCTACATATAGTAGTGGTTTGTAGTGCTGCATGGCCAGAGTTTTCATAAAGAAGCCTCAGTGAAGCAACTCGAAGATGGAAAGTTTGTTTTACATGACTTATGTATATTCAGTGGGCAGATGGTGGTTGTAGGCGCCCGGCAGACTCTCTTATCCGGCTCATATCTAATGCAGAGGTTCAGATTGAGCAGATGGGGGTTTAGAAATCATCTCAATATTCAGATTGGTCCCTTTCGACAAATCCGAAACAGAATCTGATTAAAAGACTATGAAAACAAAACTGTTTTTTTTTTTTTTTTTTTTTTACGGGAGGGGGGGAAAGAGGTTTCGTTTTTTTGCTATGCAACATACTGTGGGTTTTTGTTCTCCTTTCATGGTTATTTCTTCTTTTTTTGTAGGTGAATCAGTATCCTGTTCATTGTAAACTGCTCTTAAAATGGTTAACTCAGGAAAAAAAAACAATTACACAATGCTCACACTTTTGAGATTGATGGTGAATGTATTTTGCATAGCTTTGGAGAAATCATGAATGCAATTTTTGCCTCATTTTGCAGTTTTCGTGGTCCGTTTATGTACGAATGCAAATACTCGGGCAAATTATGTCTCTTGAGGAAAGTGTTTAATGCTACACTTCCTGGATAAAAAAAAGATACGTGTGTGAAAATTATTCCTTGTGCTCTCAGAACAACTCTACCACACTTTGAGTCCTGGGATATACCCGTGGCATCAAGGAAAAAAAACTCCATAGATGTGATAACCTGGTGATTCAGCACATTCAGGTCGTCAAATGACTTGATTTTATTGCCGTTCCTAAGTCTAGACCTGAGCAACTGAAGCAACACCAGATCATAACACTGTCTCCAGAGGCTTGGCCACTATGCACGATCACTTCATACTCTTTCCTTCTTACCCTGACGCGTCCATCACTCTGGAATGGGATCGATCTGGACTTATCAGAGCACATAACGTTTTCCATTGCTTCCACGTCCAATCTTTATGCTTTCTAACAAATGGAAGCCTTTGTTTCTGATGAGACTCACTAAAAAGTCTCATTGTGGTCTTACTTTTACAATTAAACATGGCTGAGGTTCTTACTCTTGAAATTCTTCACTAAGTGTTTAAGTGATTGATCTCTAATCACACATATTCCTGATATTGTCTGATCTCATTTCTTTCAAATTTTAATCATTGAATATTGGAATGCTTTTTCTTTGCTCTTCAACCCTTCTGAAATAACGCCAGGCAGTGTACTGTATGAGCAACCATGAAGTAGCAAACTTGACCTACAGTACAATGCTTGTCTTAACCTATCAACTACTTACAGAGAACATTTAGTACAGAGTATGATTAAACCTACGCGCATTTCTTTTTTAGCTGAATGTTTCCTTTAAACTGGGCTTTATTCTAGTAATGATCCTCTGACTCATCATTATGGATTCTTTTTCCCTTCACTTATTTTTTTCAGCATTAAAAGGTTTACTAGGTACTACCAAGACATTTTCCATCAACCGCTAAAAATAGATTATTAAAAACGCATGTTCCTGTTCCTGAACCGAAGAGAGGACGTACCGTAATGTTCCTCGTCAACATTCAAGACTACAAAGAATTAAAAATAATAATAATAGAGCTAAACGTTAGGCTTAACTTATTGTAAACCAGGGTCTACACACAGATCACGTCTTCACACGACTCCAGGGTTGCTTGTGAACGTCAAATCAGAACTGACCATCAAGAGCTTTATGAGTTCATTAGTGGAGCCTGCTGGCTTTCTTCATTACTTCTAGGAAAGGAAAAAAGGCATATCCAGTATTCATGACTAGGCTGTGTTTCAGTCGTTAGTGAACTTACTGGTTCTGGCAGGCCTGTCATAGATTCATAAAGACATGTACTCCTGTAAAAATGATGAGCTGTCATGAATAACTCGCTTCCCAGACTCACAAATGCTCTTGATCTCCATTTAATTTTTTTTAATAACTTTTGAAATATAAATTTTAGATATACTCAGAAGAAAATGTGAAATATAAAACACAGAGTACAATCTCTTATTATTATTATTATTATTACCTGTTAAGTTGCTAATTGTTAAGTTCTTAAATCTGATTAGCCAGAGTGTAAGGATATGGATATGTATGAATGCAAGGATTAACGGTTTTGATTTCAACATGCGTGATTTGACTGTGTAAGTATTTTGTGTTACAGTTTGCTTCAGCAAATTTTAAACTTTCCTTGCCTTGAGCAACGGCTTATGGAGTTTCCGCCCTCACTGGCATTTACAGAATAACTGCAGTGAAATGCTTTTCGTTTCTCTTTAGCAACATTTAGATGATTATAAAATTCAGCATTTTCATTATTACTTTTTTCACTTAATGAATGACAGTTTATCATTTTAATTTTGTTATTGTTGTGTGTCGACGAGGAATGTCAGCTCCTACAAAAAGTGATTAATTCCTTCACCAAACTCTTCTTTTTTGTTTAGGCGAATAAATATATAAATAAATAAATAGAAATATAAACTCATGAGAATTCATCGGTGGTGGGAAAACATACTGACTGCATTAGGTTTTTCAAAAAAAACATTTCTTGATACATTTTTAAAAAATAACATAGAACAGGTTATGTACATTTTAGTGCAATTTTTAAAAAATATATTATACATTATATATTCATTCATCTTCTATACCGCTTTATCCTCTATTCAGGGTCGCGGGGACCTGGAGCCTATCCCAGGAGGCTTAG
>JAQQZS010000011.1:23758502-23772956 GCA_030068045.1 Platyallabes tihoni
CCCGGAGGAAACCCACCAAGCACGGGGACAACATGCAAACTCCATGCACACAGAGACGGGAATCGAGCCTGGCCAGGAATCGAACTCAGACCCTGGAGGTGCAAGGCGACAGTGCTAACCACTACACCACCGTGCCGCCACATTATATAGTATATATATATTTTTAATTGCATTATATATATATATATATATATATATATATATATATATATAAAAGCTCTGCAGTGTCAAAATAAAAAACATGCAAAAAGAAAAAATTATTATTATTATTATATATTTTTTTTTACCAAGTCATGGTAAAATATAATACTTAAAAATGTTATTGCAAAAGCATTTCCCTTTCTAATGTGATATAGTATTTCTTTGTCTTTTGGGTTCATTTGAAATGTTTATTAATATTTAAACTATTATTTTTTATTTATTTTTTTTACATATTTCTATTACCAATTAGATTTTTCTTCCTGAGTTTCTATTCTACCCTAATGCATTGGATTCTATTTTCATATACATATATACAGTATGTACTGTAGTTCTGTTGATTTTGCATAATTGTTCATATTTTAGATTATTATTAAGTATGCTCAAGCCTGAATGAAAAGCAATGAGTTTAATCAAGCTGACTCATTTCAGGTTCAAATCAAACATCATGGTTTTTCGCTGTCTAAAAAAAAATAATTTTTTTTAAAGGATATTTAAAAAGACAGTTCACATTTGGGATGCAACTTTAATATGAGCTGAACATAACATGAGGAATAACCGTTAAATAGCCTTCAAAACTCAGCCGTGGAACCGTAGTGTAACTCCAGCATGTCAATCCAAGGCCAAGTTGAGGAACGCCATATCTATAAATTCTAATTTAAAGGTCCCATATTTTATTTTTGAACAAGTTATAATGAGCATTATTTCATTCCTCATTCTCCTTTTGTGTCACTCCTCCTCCAAATGTGCCATTTCTGTGTCTATGTAAATAAGCTAATCCTGAGGCACGCTTCTCCAGAGAGCAGCAAAGCTGAGCAACCAGCCAGGGGAGGTGCTCGTCTTATATGAGGTCACAATAGGGGGAAAATCTAATTGCCTTGTTTAAGGCCTGGCCAATATAAAAAAAAATGCCAAAAAGCAGGGAAATTGTTTTTTGTTGTGCATGCTTACTGGATACCTAAAAATAACTAGAAATTGTAATTTGTCCAACATTTTTCCCTTAATTTGTCCCTTTTAACCCATCCAAAATTTTAGAGCCTCCAATTAATAGACATTTTAAGTCCTGTTCAGGTTTAGATTCCCAGCGTACACACAAATAATATATCCTCTCAAGCCATTTTCATTACAAACATCTGCACACCTGTACAGTGAACAAATGTGCAAATACAGTGCACGACAAACCTGTACATATTTTCTAATGAGTCATTACAGCATCATGCGGCTACATTGCAAATGCAAAAAAATCATGCCGACACACGCCAAGAGTTTCAGTTAAGTTTCACATCAGATGTCAGTTTGTTGAAAACTGTGATCTCTTCAACTGACATGCTTGTTGGTGCCAGGTGGACTGGTATGAGTGTTTCAGAAACTTCAGATCCAGATCCTCTGGCCACACACACGCACACACACACACACACACACACACATAGACACACATATATACAAGCGTGCACGAAAATCTCCAAAACACTCAGTGTGTGGTAGTGCCCCAGGCGGAAGTGTCTTGTTGACGAGAAAATGGGCCTCTACGAGCTGACAGGAAGGTGACAGTAATGCAAATACACACTTATGCCATCCGTGGTGAGCAGAAAAGCATTTCAGAATGGAGCACGACAGAAGACTATTCTACATGGCCAAGAATAGGAATTTGAAATGACAATGTGTACAGGCAACCCAAAACTGCATAGCAGAAGAACAGACCAGGAACAGACCAGATGATTTAATGTATAATGATATAAGTACTGTAGATATAAAGTACTTTATGAAGATTGCTATAAAGTGTAATGAGTTTTCAATGCCTATGTTTGCTTTGTAAGTATTGATGTGGTACTAATACATCCATACTTTATATTAATGTCTGTTTATTATTATTATTATTATTATTATTATTATCATTATTATTATTATTATTATTATGCGAGTCATTAGTGAAATTATCACTCCAGGGTGGGTTCTGTATTCCTGCCCAGAAGAAAGGATGTGCACCGAGTACATCCTTCCTGCTTAGGAACAACCTGTTTCCTTTTCTTTCTTTCTTTTTTTATTTTTTTACATTTTTTTATCTGACACTTAAGGAAGTACGCTTTTGCTGTGCTGTGCATGAGATTTTACTCTACACAGCAGAACCATGGCGCTGAGATTTCTGTCTGCCTGAACAAGCAGTATGTGCCACGTGCAGACTGTCATGACTTCCACTCATCTACCATTTATGGACTTGATTCTGACACTGTTGCTTAATAATGACACTCGTGCATTTAACACCCTTCACACAAAAAACACACACCCACAGGCACACGCCGGGAGTGTCATATTGTATCTTAAATATATCACTGTAAGTGTGTGTGTGTGTGTGTGTGTGTGTGTGTGTGTGTAGGTGTGTGTGTGTGTGTGTGTGTGTGGGAGAGGACGTTCCTGTTCTTCACTGACTCACTTAAGCATGCCTTTCTTTCCTTTCATTGCCCTAGTAACAACAGCAGCACTAAAGGTTGGAACTCTTGCTTTCCTCTTTTCCTTCCATGACTGGTGGGTTGTTTGTGGAGGCAGAAAACACATTTTTCCTTCCTTCATTCTCCTTCTAATATCAGACCCACTAGGCCATGTAGGTTACCGCTTGACTGTTCACCTCTTTCTGAACTGACAGACATTTTCCCTTGATGGCACCCAACGAGTGCCGGCTTTCATTTTTACCTCCTACAGTACTTAACAAGACAAAGAGAGTGTGATCCAAAAAAAGGAGGCAAAAAAGAAAAGCCCAGCAGCCTTGGTGAAAGTGAGAGAGGAAGTTGATAAGCACAGGCTCTTATTTGTATCGCCTCTCATCAAAGTTTAACGACTGAGTAATTAGTTTGTATCTGTAACGGTTACTTTGCCATCAATAATGACCAGGCGAGCCTGGGTACGATTACCTGGCTGGACGTGGAGGAGGGATGGGAGGCGGGTGCGTTATAGGGTTACAGCCTACAGTATCAGCTCAATAGGGCCACTGTTATGTTGAACAAATATTTATGTAGTGTGAGGTTACTGGAACATCCTCACCAAGACTGAGAAGAATAGGCAAGTTGATTGAGGAATCAAATACACGTGTTTGGTATTATTATCTTGCAAAATAAAAAGACATTACGTTTAGGTTAACCTGTTCACCCATAGGACATTAATGGGAGATATTCAGAAGTAATCATCTATAAATAGTATCTATTATGTTATAGTTCCAGTTACTGTATTACCCTAAAATTGTTTAAATTTCTTTTAAAGTGCTGTTACTGTATATGTTCCAAACTACAGTGCAAAAGTCTTCAGCACATCTCATTTCTTCATCCATCCATCTAGAAACCTCTGTAGTCCAACTAGATACTGTAGAGGCCACATGCACTGAATACCTGTGTATTTTTTCCCTATTTTTACAAGCATTGTAGGACAACCTACGGGCAATTTGGTTACACCAATTAACCTAATCTGCATGTCTTTGGACTGTGGGAGGAAACCAAGGTACCCAGAGGAAACCCACTACACATGGGGAGAACAGGCAAACTCCATGCACACTGAACAATGCGGGAATCGAACCTGGACCCTGGAGGTGCAAAGTGACAGTGCTAACCACTAAGGCGCTGCTCCATTTCTTCATATTAAATTAAAATAAATGTAGATAAAAGTAAAGAAATTAGAGCAAATGTTTTACTGCGACAGGCTGCAAAGCACCTAAACATTCAAACAATCAGCAGCAACCTTATCCCTCAAGACTTTTGAACAGTACTGTATGTGTACTAGTAAAACTGTACAATAACTTAAGGTTGATGGAGGAATGGAAGAGATATAAATCTACCACACGGTATTCTCTTTACAGTTCTGCACTACAGAAATTCCCATAAAAATTGGATGATGTTTAAATCTTTAACATGAAGAAGCCATCAGAGTTACCAGACTGAATTCTGGTCTTCATACAACTGTGATATAAATTGCATTGGAGGTTTTCGGGGAGTATAACAGGCACCTTTCAAACATACATTTATCTCCCAATAAATTGGAAAAAAGGAATTATTTCTGCTAATAAAATGCTAAAAGAAAATATAAATCTGAGACCACCTAAATAAACTATGAGTTTATTAAAAAATGTAAAAATAACAATGATCGTTATATATGTAGGCCATAATACAGAAAAGATCTTCCAAAATGTAAAATAACTTCTTATCTTCTTACAGAAACTATTATGATGTGCCATAAATGTGCTAAAAAACTATCAGATCCATTTTCTATATTTCTTACTCTGTTTAGAGTGATGGGGAACCTGGAGCTTATCTCAGGGATCTCAAGACACAAGGCAGGATGCACACACACACACACACACACACACATACACTCACACACACACACACACACACACACACACCCAGTTCTACAGTACAGACAAGTTGGAAACACCAGTCAGCCTATACCGCATGCCTTGGGACAGTTGGAGGAAATTCACCAAAAACGAGGAAAAACGCCATACACATAGTCCAGAGGCAAGATTCGAACCCCCAACCCAGTAGGCAATAGGAATCAAGGTGATAGAGCTATCATAGAAAATCAATCAACATCTTCATTTAGAATTGAGAACAGAATTTTAGAATCTCTATATATAATTGAGCATAGAATAGAATTGAGAATCTCTGTTCTGCTATAAAGGTTGTTCTACATAAGCTGAAGAATTATTTATGGAAATAGATAAAACCTTTAAAAAAAAATAAAGACCTCATTTTCCAATGCAATGAGCCATTTTTTAAAAATATTATACTAACTTTTTGCAACAAGAATTATAGGTTAAAGTAATCCTTTACTTTTTTCCCTCAAGTGTTGATGTTAAGGTCTCTTTGGTTTCTATTATTTTGTCACCTTACAAAAAATTTTAAATAACTGTTCTGGCAATAAGGCTGAGTTCTCTGTTTGGCTTCAAAGTAACTGTTCTCAAGAGTCTTTCAAGAGAAAAAAAAGTCAACATCAACTTTTTCAACTGCAAGACACACAGCCTTCAACAGAATACATAATTTCCTTTTCAAGGACACTCTCTTTCTCTCTGTCTCGCTCTCTCTTACTCTCTATCTCTTTTATCCAGTGCCTCAACTTTAGCTTTTTCTCTGAACACCCTGTAACAGACGTGCATAAACTGACTAAAGCTGAAAGTACATAGATCTTTTTTTTTTCTTTCTTTTTTTTTGTTAGCATTTTTTCCCCCTTCTGAATCCTGGCTGCAGTGAAATCCAAACCCTGCAAGCCACCGAGAGTTTTAAGGAGTCATGCATGTTCCGTCCAGCATCACGCAGGTGGACACATCAAAACATCAACCTGCATCGGGACTCCATATATCCGTTGGATCGCACAAGAACACTGTTGTTACGTTAGAGTAGAGAAAAGCAAGAACAGGCAGGAATCTCTGTACGCATACCTCTGGGAAAGCTCTGGGGAGTACTGTTGTCGACATGGATTAAAGGGGATAAAAGCACAAGATGAAACAAACACAAGCTTATTGAGTTACTCTAACCAAAGAGTACCGGCCGCCAATGCATGTCTACATCCCATCTGCTTTCTCAGAAGCCCCTCCTCATGTCTTCAGAGAAACACAGCTGTGGGGCCTCTCGCTGAACCCTCATCTGGGGGTTTTACAGCTCCTACCTAGGAGGGAAAAAACACTCTTGTGTGTAACCGTAGTCTAACATGGAGCTAGGCTTTAAAGATGGGGATCATTTCTCCACGGCAGCTGCAAGTGCAGTAAACAGATCCAGGGTGCAGCTCACCTGAGCGAGCTGTGGAGGAACTCTATAAGGCCGTCTCAAATATCCAGCCTTTCCACTGCCACTGCCGCTCTAAGTGCAAGGCCATGAGGACAGGGACTGGGGCAGAGAGAATGGGAAACATGCTGATACCCAGTCAGATAAATACATTTAAAAGTGTCTGGATAGCAGTAGTTAATGCATCCTTGGTTTGTAATTTTTTGAGTCATGTTAGTGTATTAGTGTACTCTTGAAACCAAACTGCTACTTCAAAGTAGAAGGTGTGATCAGACAAATCAGAGGTGTTAAAGAGTCAGCGTGCTAAAAATATCACCCAATATGTCTGGCTGTCTTCAAATTATTCTAATTCTATGGCGAAAATTTCTCACTTTCACCACACATTGTTTCAACGTGCTCATCTGAACAAGCCAAGACTGTATCAAAGGCTACTGTTACAGTGCAACTGTTTACTCAAGTATATATACTTCTTTTACAGTAATTGTAAAAAAAAAAAAATAACAATAAAAATCATCTGATCGTAGCAGGTGTAATACCAATTTAGACAAATAGTAACGTATAATAATAAAGTTTTTTCACTGTGCAATTATTTATTTAACTTTACGATACTAAGTACTCCCTTACCGCTTCCACAGGATTTAAGGCGGTAAGTTGCAGCCAGGTGCTGCTAATCCTCAGCTCTTGATTAATTGATCATCAGCAGCTGTGCAGAACTCTATAAAAGCAGAAGCTTTGCCAGTTCGCTGGTCTGGAGCATGCAGGTGTGTTAGCACAATGTCGAAGGAAAGACATATGCAAAATGGTGTCAAACTTGAGGAAGATTATTCACAAATGTAAATCATTCAAGACAGTTGCCAATCTTCCTAGTCAGATGGTGCAATGCTTCGAGGAAAAAAAAAAGCCCTAAGAGCTATATCTCAGACCCTACAGGCCTCACTGAGCATGTTAAGTGTTAAAGTCCATGACAGCACAATTAGAAGAAGACTGAACAAGTACGGTTTGTTTGGAAGGGTTGCGGTTGCCAGGAAAAAGCCCCTTCTGTCCAAAAAGAACATGGAAGCACAACTCGGGTTTGCAAAACTGAATCAGAAACAAAGCATAAGGCAAAAACCAAGTAGTATTACACCAGAAACACCTCATACCCACAGTCAATGGTGGTTGAGGGAGATGATTTGGGCTTGTTTTTCGACTTCATTTTTGTTAAATAAATTCTTCTTTGTCTTTCGGCTGTTCCCTTTCAGGGGTCACCACAGCAAATCATCTGCCTCCACCTAACCCTATCCTCTGCATCCTCTTCTCTCATACCAAATAACTTCATGTCCTCTCTCACGGCATCCATAAATCTCCTCCTTGGTCTTCCTTTAGACCTCCTGCCTGGCAGTTCCAACCTCAGCATCCTTCTACCGATATATTCACCATCTCTCCTCTGAACATGTCTAAACCACCTCAATCTTGCCTCTCTGACTTTATCTCCAAAACATCTAACATGAGTTGTCCCTCTGATTAACTCATTCTTGATCCTATCCATCCTTGTCACTTCCAAAGAGAACCTCAACATCTTCCTCTCTGCTACCTCCAGCTCTGTCTCCTGCCTTTCCTCAGTGCCACTGTCTCTAAGCCATAGAGCATCCCTGGTCTCACCACTGTCTTGAACACACTTGTCTATTTTTGTTAAATAAATTATTGCAGTAATTATTGCATCTGTTATTCTTCATCTGAAGTTGCATTTGCCTAAAAGTGAGACTCACTAAAATCAGATTATTATGTTTTTACACAAAAGTCCACAGAATTAATAGAGGGGCTACTGATTTTTGAACATGACTGTAGAACAAAAGACACTGTGTGAATTAAATGCTCTAAATTAACTGTGTCTGGATCTTTAACACATTTTATAGATCTTGTTAATGACACAAGCATAACAAGTAATGTTCACTACATAAGGAATTCATATCTGGCACAAACAAATCCACCCTTTTTAGCTCAAATTTTGGTCATTTGTATAATGGCATAATCGGTGCTTGTGATAAAAGCTACCTGACTCTCTAGGCATGACATGTGACAAGTGTAAATTGCATGTTCTGTTTGCCCACACAGGACACTAAGCCCCTATATTTTGTCACATCTCCAATTTAAGATAGCTCTGCACTGTCTTGTAGCACCATGGTATCAAACCAGCATCCTGGACAGAGGTTCCTCATTCCTCATCATCAAAAAACCTTAAGCACTCCTGGAGAGAAAACAGGCTCAAGACAGAAGGCTGCGCTCTGTCATATTGAACATTCACTAATTCACTTGTAGTAAGAAAAAGAGGAGACCTGCACATGAAGTTGGTTGTGAAGAACTCTTGACCACACCTTCTGACAATGTATCAAATTAGAGTGTGGTTCTGGACAACCAACTATCCTTCTCTCTTCATATCATATTTCTAAACTTGGACTCAATGATGTAGTCTTCTCTAATTTTCAGGAATTCTCCAGTGATGAGGGCACACCCAAATCTTTCACTCCTCGCTCACTCTGGAATCTGGCGTGTGAGGAGAGTTGCTGGGGCAGTGAACACAGTCGATTAACAGGCTGGCCCTCAGTAAGCTACTCATTGGGGAAGAACACTCTTCAATGTCAAAGCCCAAATAGCACGCCATCTCTATAGCCCAGCTATTTTGATTCATCCTGATCCCCTGAACTGATCTTCTTGCCTCCTTTTATCATCCAAGGCCTTTCACTGCAGTATATCACAAGCCATGTCATGTTTGGTGACCCCGTCCCCTCACATTTCTGCTGATGGGATTGCTGCAATGCCAGATGAACTTGTTATTTTCAGTTTCCCAGAGGAAGTGAGGAGTGAAGAATTTGGACACGCGCCATCACTGGAGAATCGGTGAAACAATATTTACAACATTACAAGGCTACTTCAAGTATTTCATTCCATGTAGGTCATTCAGGTGTTTGTTCAGTCTTTTGCCAGTACTTTTTCATTTTGCAGTTAGCTGATCTCCCACCAAACTATCCAATGTAGCACAGGGCTTTGGTTTCAACCTACTGTAGGTCTTTTCCCATTGCTACCTTCTACATTCTACCTGTAACGTCTGATCAAGCGGCTTGAATTGCCCCACCATCTCTCAAAACACAATGAGGTTCCAGGTAGTAGATGGAACTTCCCCTCCTTGTCCAGACAACTCAGCTTTGACTTGTACTTATTTATTCTCTTTTCTATCTCCATTCATAGTTTAACTATAGTCATTGGGAACAGTTAGTACTGCAGGATGTCTTCAGCCTAGAGACCAACTGATGACGTCTTCAGGATCTATTAAAGCCCTCAAAATGTCAACACCCCAGGCATCTTCAAAACTAATTTCCTAGACCTCCTAAGGAGTCTTGCGCTTTTAAAACCTTCTACAAATGACCCGAGGGCCAGTCTGCATGTCTAGTGTGTTTGCTGAGTTTTGTACAAGCATAAGAGTATATATTTCTATATAGACTACAAAGCATTTGTGTGAGTCAGTCTGGATAAGGGCATACTGTATGCTAAATACTTTGAACATAAATGACATTTTCAAGTGGATATTTGCTTTCCAAGGAGTGTCATGAAAAAAAAATTAGTACATATTGAGCAAATGACAAGTGACAGGATGCAAACAAACCTTGTTTTCCCTAGTTAACCTCTTTACGTCTGTAGAATTTCCTACGCGTTTCAGCAGTGGGCCATGAAAAGAGAGAGCAAATAAAACATATCCTCGTCTGACAACGACTTTGATAACAATGAAAACTAGTGGTCAAAGTGCAGACTCCTTAGATTAGAACAATATGAAATATACAGTACAAACCTGAAGCCTTCTTTGGCTTGTCATTCGGGTGGAACCCTTAAAAAAATTCTAATGTACTGTAAGTGGAAGCCTAGTGTAGAGAAGAGTTAAATATGAAGAACATTTGAACTCCACTGTGAATGTGTATAAGGTGTAGGAAATCAAGTTGGATGTTACTGTGGCTGAATTCTTGCTAACAGCCAAGAAAGACAAGATCTTGGCCAGAATTCAGGTTTTCTGTATTTATTTTGACACCTCGACTTTAGGAAATCCTAAATATATTGTATCAAAAGGACATGGGAGTGCTTTATTTGCTTTTTAAGACTATCTCGGCTATATTTCTTCATGAACAAAATGCATAAGGAACCAGTTAAGACTTTTTGAGTGTTCGAAACACTTTAAAAAAAAAAAAAAAGTTGGTCTAAAAAGGGTCAAGCTTTAGGTCAAGCTTTGACCATGTGACTATGACACGTTGAATGTCATTTTGTTCAGGCTGGACAAAACTACTGTAGATATTGTAATAGACTGTGAAGGGGTTTCCGAAGATGCATAAAAATGATAAAAAATCACAGCATATTGCATAGAAAATAATTAGTGGGGCTTTGTTCACATTTATGTTGTGAATTGCGCATGTGAATGTTGAGTGGAAACACTAACTGACTAACATGGTTGTAAAAATGGGAATAAATACAACGGTCATCATTGGCCTCCCCAGTCCCTAGTTGGACTACAGAGGTTCCTAGACGAATGGATGGATGTTCACGTTACCAGACTGAAGTAACTCAATTCCGATTTTTACTCTAATGTGACTGATTTGATTTGTAGGGCTGTCTCAGCAAACAAATCTGATGCTTTTCAGATCGAACTGGAGTCATCACAGTCTTTCATATGTGGTCCTATCAGATCCATATCCGAGATACTGTATGGTCAAGTGACTTGAATGAGAATGGTGAGCTTGGAATTCATACGACTTTTTTTGCCTCTGTGCATGAGTCAGGCGCTGTCGTCATCAGTCAGCACCAGCAGCGCGGGTATTTCATAGCAGTACTAGCAACAGCTGCTAAAACAGCCAAAGTGAGGTGTCTGATTTTTCTTCCTTCTTCTGCACCTCTACGAATACAGCAGACTAACTTCTTGCCGTCCTCCAGAGCAAAATCCCAAACATGTGTGCTAACATCACATTTGTTGCTTGCACATATTAACCCAGATTTTTTCAAGCAAAGACATATCAACGTGCTAGCAAGGACGTATAAATGTGCGCATATGTGCTGTTTCAAAGGATAGACGTGTTCACATTAAAGTCAGATAAAAGTCACTTGCAATCACAAACGCAAACAAATCCAATCTGACCAAAATTGAACAATGTGACATAGGCTTCGAGTCCTTGGTTCTTCTTCATTCTAATGCTCTTTCAATGATTGCCTACCTTTCTATTATCCCACATGCTAATGACACTTTATAGATCGTGATCTAGACGTGAGACCGAACTATAATAGCAAAGAATTTAACCCAGTTTCAGTTGTCAATAAGATGAAATAATAAAGCGGGAATCTTTATTAAAACATGATGTACCTTTTAAGGTGTCTGTGACCTTTCCTCACAGCAAAAGAAAAATCTATGTGTATGTCATTGTGGTGGGAGCCCCTATCTTTGGTCATCTGTCTCTGTTCGTTCAGGGCTAAACAAGAGTGTCACCATTATTGCTATTGATCTCAAGCAGTTAGGATCGATTTACCCTTCCCGGCAGTCCCCGGCTGCTTCACGTCCATCACAGCCTGGGAGTTTTCCAGCCCAGAGTCACATCTGGAGCCTCGACGTCTGTGCACGTGTGTATTTTGGGCTGTTCCAAGCTCTTGATCAGACTCCAGTCTCCCACGATCATGCACCATTTACTGCTTTTGTGTTGGAACCGTCCCGCATACAATTGGTAAAATTAAGAGCTCGAGCTTGACTCGTCCACAGCCTGCTGAAGTGATAAGTGTGCTTTTGATTTATCGCATGACTTCCGCAAGGTCATATAAGTGGATGTGCTCATTTCGTGTCTCCGCAAGACCTCTGAAAGGCTTCCCATGGGTAACTCACTGCAGGCTGCTTTTCACATCAGCTGGGCTTTCCAGCTCTTTAGCAGAGCCACAGAGCCAGCCAGTGTGGAACCACTCAGCGGGAAGCGACATAAAACAGAGACGTCTTTCGACATCGTTGCATCGGAGTGGTGCTGAAGACAAATTAGCAACCAAACCTTGGAAAAAGGGCCAACTGGAAAGGATCACAAGAATGCTTAAAGATATTTAAAGATAAATACATGCTGTAGAGAAAGCTTGCTGTGGCATTTATGAGAGCAAATACATACACAGACTTTCAAAGCTTTCAAACAGAACAGCTGTCTAAAGCGTCCTGAATGTTTTATTGCTCTAAACACGCAGCCATCAACAAACCAGCATCGAGTCGGTTAACCAGTATATTTGACATACTGTAAAAAATATAACGCCGGTGTTTTTGGACCTTGCTGGATATTCTCCGAGTGATTCAATAGCGTGGTCTCTATTGAGTAATTTATAGCAGTTACAGCAATCTCTTCACTCGGGGCATAATGGGCAGCCTTGCATAAACACACATGCTTGTGATTGAAATTGGAAAAACTGGAAAGGCTTCCAGTTTAGCAATACTTGTCTTGGTAGACATGTGCAGAAAGCACGAACTGAGATGCTTTTCACAATACCACAGAACTTTTGCAATGTTTAAACAATTTTGCAAGAAACTTTGCTTTGGCCCTTTCTCTGACAATGCATAAAGGATTAAGGCATTTAAGCAGCCATGTACATAGCTTATTTTAAAACATTTGCAGAGTTATTTTGGGAAAACCAGTAAGATGGTGCTATGGCTATTCATAAGAGTTTTTGACAATATGCCACACTATTTTTGGGAATACCATGAAATTTTTTGAGTATCATAGGTATCTAATATGGTACTGCCTGTACTATACCATTATAACTGTACTGTAAGCATTAACATATCTAACACAGTACAGTACGTACAGACATATCATAGTAGATGTTAGACATGTTAAACTTTGGTATCTACTGTGGTATCCAATAAGTTCCGTGGTATTCACCAATGCATTGTGGTACATACCATATTACTACCAAAGTCCCACCATACCTACAATGGTATTCACCAAAGTACATGGTCATGAGAAAGTCCAGCTTGGAATTAATGTGACTTTTTTTGCCTTTTTTTGCATGGGATCTTGTAACAGTACTAGCAACTAGCTGCTTAAACAGCTAAAGTGATGTGTCTGGCTTTGTTTCTTCTTCTGGACCTCAAAAAATACAGCAGACTAACTTCTTGCTGTCCTCTAGGGCAAAATCCTAAGCACACATTTGCTAAAATCATATCCATTGTTTGGTTGCACAAATATGACATATTTAAAACCAGATGGTGTGAGCAAAGACGTGCGAGCAAAGATGTGCATGCCATTTCAGAAGACTGATGCGTTCACATTAAAGTCAGATAAAAGTCACTTCTAATTATGAATGTGAACAAATCCAATCTGAATTGAACAATGTGACTTGTAATGTGAACATAGCCTTTCTATTATCACTCCTGCCAATAAATCAAACTTATAGAGTGTGATCTAGACCAAAGTATGGTGGTACATACCATGGTACAACCACGGTACCCACTGAAGTGCATAGTACAGTACCTACCCTGGTACTCTAGAGAGTAATGTCTGAAGCACTACCGTAATACTACGGAATACTATGTGCCACTGTGATACTTACTCTATGGCACGATGGCTTAGCGTTTAGCACTGTCGCCTTGCACCTCCAGGGTCTGGGTTCGGTTCCTGCCTTGTGGTCTGTTTGCATGTTCTCCCTGTGTTTCATGGGTTTTCTCTCACAGACACGCAGATTAGGCTTATTGATGTGAATGTTGAACAGAGGTCCTACCACAATTGTAAAAATGGGAATAAATACAATGGTCACAATTGGCCTCCACAGTTCCTAGTTAGACTACAGAGGTACAGATGGATATACTACAGTTTTTATTAGTAAATTTTATTACTTCTGCAAAATAATCACAAAAGACAAAAAAATAAAAAACATGCTAACATTAACAAAGATTTCCAAATCCTTGCTAGCGAAGCGTGATTGAGTTGTTGGAAAGCTGTGTAGCAGTGGATGTAAGCCTAATCAACTAATCAGGTCAGATGTAATCAGATACTTGCTGTCAAAACACCATCATCAAGGACATCATCATCATCATCATCAAACCAAAGAACAGCAGTTTAAATTGGCAAAGTTTAAATTGGTCAAAAGACCCAATAATAAAAAGTTAATTTAGCCAGGAGAACAAAAGTGAGTGAATGAATCAGGGAATAGTTCCCCAATGATGCTTGCATGAACAGAGATCAATGGAGTAAAAAGCAAACAATGTTTGCAACATCAGGTTATAAGATGTTGAGGATGATAATCAGAGTGAGAACTTGTGTCCTGTTTTAAAGTCTTTAAAATTTGTCAGAAATTTTTGTTGTTTCACAAGTACTAGTAGGGTTATAAATGTACTTTATGTACAGGTGGACATTTTTCCATTTAATTTTAATGAAACCTTTCAGTGTAAGGGTTAACCCCTAGAGGGCGACGAACGCCCCCTCTTGGTTTGTGTTTGTTTGTTTTTCGTTTGTAGTTTAAG
>JAQQZS010000011.1:23773056-23785331 GCA_030068045.1 Platyallabes tihoni
TTTCGGTTTTGTTTTGGTGTTTAAACTTGAAATAAAGGATTGTATTTGAACCGCCAGCTCGCCTCCTCTGCGTTCATTCCACACTCACGCCGACACCACAGACGTGACATTCAGTCTACTTTTCTTCTTTCTTTTCACACTTTTGGAGGTACAGTAAGCAGCCAAAAAAAAAAAAAAGAAAATATTCTGCATTAAGCAGAAAAGCCTACAACAATATGCAAGGAATGCAGTTACATTCCAACTTTAACTCAATGTCCTGTTCTCTTGCATCTTATTTTCACTGAGGTCAAAAATCTGCAATGGTCTACAGATTTAAGGTGAATACATGTAAGTCAAATGGTAGATGCTTAATATAATAATGATTATAAATAAGTATAAATATATTTTTATTGTGTTGTTATTCAAGAAACATAAACAGAATCATTGAGTATACTGTACAAGGATGTACATTTTATTTAACATTTATTGAAGGAGTCTCCAGTATCAGTGCTTTGTACAGCCAGTAAGCTTTTCACAGTTTCTCTGGAATCGGTCAAGTTTTTAGTTTTTGGCTTATTACCCAACAAAATTCAGTCAACCTCAACACTAAGCACACCATTTTCAAGTTACGAGAATTTGTTTGTGCTCTTAGCCCCAGGGTTCCTAGCTTGACCACCGAGCTTAAAAATCTCAATTGCTTTGTAAAAAATATCATTTGGATTCTACAGTCAATTAGCAAGAACCTACGGTTAAAAAATTTATTACTCATTTTTAAATGTGAGAAGTATATTCATACAGTAAATGCACCATTTTACCCTCAGCTAGGTCTCCTGACTGAGAAATAATGGTTGAACCGTTTAGGAGCTATGAACATTTTTTTTGGGACCTGACACAAAAGGGAAATTCATGTGTGAATGACCTGGCTTTATACCATTATGGAAAAAATGCCATCCTGACCCTGATTTTTAAAATACATAAAAACATGATATCCTGCGCAATTCTACTGTGCAAAAAAAAAAAAAAAAAGTCTTCTTTCTTCTGATTTTTTTTAAAAATTATGCTCTAAGACTAATGATTCCTGAGATATCAGGCAATTAACACTGTCACTTTCTTTTTTCAAGTGAGTGCAAGACATCAGGTTAGGAGACATCAGCCATGCAGCAAGAGCTGTTGCTAAGACAACCAGGCTAAATCACCTCCGTCACACTCACACATCCAGGATGGTGAATGTCCATGTCTCAGGAACACTTTGGCCTAGAAAAAAGCCGTTCATCGTTTTCCACAGGAAAACCGATGTATCTGTGCACTCCTACTTCACAAATTCTCCAATAATTGTTTTATCCTTATTCATATATCATATATTTTATTTTTTTATTAATATTCTCGTGTCCTGTGTCCGTCATCGTTTCTTTCTGTCTCCTCTCCAGCTTCCAATGAATCTCGGGACAGGTTGGGCCAAGAAGGACACACCATTGTATTCTTTATTGTCAGTAAAAAGAAGGCTGCTTATTAAGGGCACATTTGAAGGAGCCTTGAAATTGGGACGGGGTTAGTTGTGGCGCTATCAAATAATCAGCTTTCAAATGGATCAGCATTCAAAGGCTTGAGACACGCCTGCTGTTTCTGTTTCCACTGATGTCCAATCCATGTATTTATGGTAACATCCATTTTTTTTAATATCTTGTTTTAAAATAAAATAATTAATTACATTTTTTAAACACTTTATCAGCTGTAGGATTTTTTTAATATTAATTATAAAATGCCTTTTTAATATATTGTAATACTTAATAAGCTTAATAAGGATGTTTGAAAGGTAAAATTAAAGTACTGTAGTAGATAATAATTAAGTAAAAGACATACATATACTGTATTAAGACATTATTCATGTTATTAAATCACACAGCTCCTGTAATAGTTTTCTACACTGGGGTTAATCATACATGATATTAAGTAGAATTTAATTTTGGCTTCAAAACGAATTAACTCCTTAAGCTGATGGAGCCCGACTTTCTTTCTCCCATGATCGACAGTGAAAAAAAAATTGCCCTGTTCTTTTGCTTTTATAACTACGCTGTATATGGATATTAGGGAGAATTATATAAAAGAAGGTAATATTTTTAGACAGCAATTACACCATGGAATGACTGACTCAAAGTGCAGACTTCTTGCCTAATAAACTGCTTAAACTCGCTGCCGGGTCACACAAGACTTGATGAAAAATGACGGAGCCACACAAAAACAAACATTATCATTGTAACATTGGGCATTAACAATGCTGAAATAAAAAGCACAGTTCTGAATTATCTAATCTTTTTTAAATTTTGCACAAGAATTAAATTGCTCTCCCCTTCTTTGTCTATTGTATTGAAGGAGTAAACCCTTCCCCTCCTCTTATAACTGTTAGCGTTCTATTTAATTAGAATGTTCTTTGTGCGATGCCAAAGACCATTTTCGGCTCTGATGAGGCGAGCGACTGGAGTCAAACAGCCCACATTTGGAAGTCATTACAAATCAGGCACATGTGAATAGAGCTACTGGATGTGCTGCTGCTTTTAGGTCTTAAACAGCTTGATGAGCATAAAGAGACCCGCCAGCTCATTTCGGGCTTGAGACACACCTTCATTTATTCACTTCTGCCAGTTTACGACCTCACCGCAAGCAGCTTTTTCTGACCAACAACAGGTTTCCACGACTTTAAAAGGGCAACTCTGAGTATAAAACAGCCTCACTAGCACTTTAAATCTGTCTGTAAAACCCAGTTTAATCACTGGCATAATGCAAAATGCTACTCATAAACTTTCTCAAAAGGACAACGACAAATCCTTTATGAAGCAGCGAAGTACGACTACAGCATTATAAAGTCACTCGTAAACAAATAATCTAATAAAATTTGTAACACTCCATCTTTTGTAACACTTTCATCCTTTGAAACAAGCAACATGCTAGCAACACTAACTCTCTCGATCCCTTCCCTGCTAACGTTGCATGATCATTGACCTTTTGGCGCTATACTTCTCACATTTAAAAATGAGTAATACATTTTTTAACCTTTAAGTCTGCAGCATAATTTACATTGTATTTTATGCTTTAAAGTTACCCAGAGTAATAACTTTTAAGCTAGTTAGCATAATTCCTCGTATTCATTCATTTTCCATATTTTTGGTATCTGTGTAGCGTTGCAGGGGGCTTGGAGCTGATTCCATGGTGCCTAGCGTGCAAAGTGTGGGATTTTCTACAAGGCAAGTCTTTAGATTGTGGGGGAAAATGGAGTAGCTGGAGGTAACAAAGCACAGGAAGAACATACAAACAGACCAGAGGTGGGATTCGAACCCCAAACTCTGGTGGTGTGAGACTGTGGAGATGGTCTGGTCTACAGGGATTTCCTGCCTGCGTAACTTTTCTGCCCTTACTGGAGCATCAGTGTATTGTTGTATGAAGAATGTCTAAAAAATTACAATGATTGTGGTAAAAAACAATAACAACAAAAAAAGTCGGATGCAGCAGTCGTTCTGCTGTTGATTAACATCATGTAACAGCACTTAACCACGTTTTAAGGGAATCTGTCCCTCAGGCAGTGGATATCATGTAAATATTATTTTTTATTCTTATTTATTTATCAGATATTTTATTTTTATCAAATATTTATTTATTTATTTTTAATTGATATTCTCGGGTCTTGTGTCTGTCGTCGTCTCCTTCAGTCTCTTCACCAGCTCCCAAAGAATCTCGAGACAGGTTGGGCCTGTTTTTCAGGTATTTAGGATTTTGCTGGTTTTCTTTGGTGCTGATTAATGGATAACCCTTGTATGTTTTTTTTTTTTACCTGCCAGTGATTTGACCTATGGATTTGGTTGCATTTTCTTCAACAACACATTCAACACCACATCGAATCCTGCCATACTTAGAAAATACAGTATCATGGCAGAAATCAAATCTTAATTTATGTAAATAGGTCTGACATTTGGAGAGGTAAAAGAGGTGGACAGGCCTAATTTCTAAGGTTGAGGTAAATCAAGAAGTTAACCTCCACTTCTGGAAATTGTGTCCAATGTGAAAATCCCAAAACGTATAGATTCTCAAATGACCACAATGAGCTGGCTCCATAAGTGAGTCAATCCCTATATGTCCAACAACAGAAATGATATTTGTGGCCTGGTACAAAAAACGGTTTTGGTGTCAATAGCTATATTTCCCCATTCGTGATAACTGATCAGTTAAAGTTACAATAAGCCATAAAATGATACATAATTAGGGGCAAAGTAACATAGATACCATATCTGGTGGTAAATGGGGTAAGTAGGTGTGTTTCAATCAACAGCCAGGCTCTGTTCATTCTGCCCATTCTTTAAAAAAGCTTTGGGTGATGTCATAGATATTGTTTCCAGTTCTTGTATAATCTATGTTGTTAACCTCCTGAAAGCTCCAAGTAATAGTATGTAATTCAACAATTCAAAATTGTTGGCACCCATGAAAGGTACTGGGCACTACCAGTTCACAAGTGCCAGTTCTTTTCTTATTCATGATTGTTGTAACTGTAAATCAGAATAACCCACATGAATATCATAAAGGCATCATTTTGATTTCTGTAGACTTCTATTAGTCCACTATATCTCTGTGGTCCAGCCCTTTAATTGTTTAGCTATCGCTTCCTATTCTGGTCAACAATCTGTTGAGTGTTTTATCATTTTTACTTGTTACTTGCTTCCCTTCATTAACTTGTTTATTTATACCCTCTCTGGACCGTATGTGGTTTCCAGGTATTGAATAGTCTTCGGTAATCCTACGCCATGATTTCATTGGGCGTTTTTTCCAGTTATTCACCGAGTTCATAGAATTTTATGGCTCTGACCTTTTGCCCTGACGTTTATTGTTTTTTTTTTTTTGGTCCACTCCATCCTGGCATGACAAGTATTACAGCAGAGTAGTTTTAGAGCGCTCTCTCATACACACATGCACCTGCTGCTCCATCCGACATGCTACAAACATGAATAGTATGCAGTTTTTTATCCACCTCCTTATTTTTATCATACTGCAGCATCAGTCATGGGTGTAGTGACATAGTGATGGTGTGAGATCTTCTGGCCCATATATCTGCTGTGTGATCTCTTTCTCCCAGGTCAGCAAATGTGTGTGTGAAAGGCTGTCAAATCGTATTATAGTCATGCACTCGGGCAATCAATATGACAGAGTCTGGAGACAAATCAGGAAGGAGAGTTGGAAAAAAAGAAGAGAAGGCAGTGAGACAGAGAGAAAGAACGACATGTCAAAAGGGATGCTGTGAATTTCTTTCTTTTTATCTTTACATTCCTGCCTACATTGCTTCTCAATTTGATTCAGAAATAAAAAATGTAAAAGAAACAGTTTGTTTTATGACAATTTATTCATTGCATAAAAAAAATTACATTATCACTAGGAATGTGGTATATGCTTTGCCACTATTGTTTAATTATACATGTTATAATTTAATAGTCTCTATATAACTGTTTGAAAGATTCATAACTGATTTAAACCTCTGTGTTCTTATACTTATTATGGTGTACATAATTTACACAGGTAATTTTAAAGCTGTTCGTAAAAATCTCATAACCTTTAAATTTTTGGAGAAATCTGAGACCGGGGTGGATGACTTATCTCATATAAACCAGTCTGGATTGCACTATAAACTTAATCTCTATCTTAATTCAGTTAAATTTTAATGCGCTCAGCTCACACACTAAACCAAACATGACAGTTGGACTCGGTACATGTTATTTATTCACACACAAACTTGAATGTAGAGTTTACTGTATTATATTTATGTGTATATATATTCTTACATATTGCATTATGAATGCATTAAGCACACTGTAGAAAAGCTTCGAGACTCTAATACTGTTAAAAGAATAAACTAAATGTGTATTTAAAAAAAAATAACTATGTAGCATAGAATACATCTTTTAACTAATCATAGACTAATCATCACAATCGACTAGTATGTATTATAGATTGCATAAATTTGTGCAATTCCACTAATTTATAGTACCATTCACAATTATTGGCATTCCTCCTAAAGAATAGTAAAAATGGTTAAACAAAGGTCTCACACTGAAAAACTGACAAAAAAATCCAAAAGCTTATTGAAAGAGAACTATTTCTCCAGAGAACAACAAATTCCTCATCAAAAATAATTATTTGTTTTAAGAGGTGCATGCTTCCTTGCCAGTTATACTAATCTTTAAGAGGGTGCCAATAATTGTGAAGGGCACTGTATTGTTTCTTGAGTTTATATACGTGTGAACGTGAATGACGATCCCAGGCCGAGGTGTCTCGAAGCCCATTGCAGTCATTCCTGTGAACGATCAGCGAGTGGAACACCTGATCCTTTAAAATACTGTAGATGGATAACTTGTCACCAACTTGCGGAAAAGACGGATCTGTGTGTAGGAACTGTACACACAATCATTCACCAACACCACTCGAACATTACAGGAATTCGACAGATAGTTATTGCCACATCCCTGATACTGACCTCGCACCAAGCCATTTCCATATGTTTGAGCCATTAAAGGAGTTCCTGGGAGTCCAGTGTTTCACACGTGAAGCAGGCAGCACTAAGAAAACATTCTATCTTGATGGGGTTCAAGCACTAGTAAAACACTGGGATAAGTGCATTAGTGTAGCAGGGGATTATATAGAGAAATAAAGGAGTTTATACTCTCATAACTTTGTTCTGTTATTCACAGGTGCAAGTTTGACTTGAACACCCCTTGTAGAGTAATAATAAAGGAATGAATGATTGTAATCACTGCTGATGTTTATAAACTATAAAGTAGACTCAACAGTACAGAAACCTGAATGATTGTTTGATAAAAAACCCAAAAATGATGCTGTAATTTCCAGGAGGGTGCGGTGTACATTTTTTTTTTCTATTATGGAAAGGATCCAAGGGTGTGGTTGAGGTTCCGACTTCCTCAGGGTGAGATTTTTTTTCATCCTGAAGACGTATGCTTCCATAATGGCTCACGTGCTTGGGAAAAAAATGAACATTTCTGTTTGAGGCTGTATTCTACAATATTGAAGCACTTAAAAATATTCATTCTTTGAATACTGATTTTTTTTATTATTATTATTATTTTCGTGTACATTTTTACTGAGAACACACACACAACTTCTTTTTTTCCCTCCCCTTATTTTTCCTGTGTTGCCGTGCCACTGGGAACGGCTTTATCTCTGCATCACTGCACATGTGGTGTGGTGTGGAATGTGAAAGCCTGGTTGATTGACAAGGACACAGTGACATGTGTAGAATGGTGGTGCTCCCATGTCAATCTCAGTCTACAGATACAGCATCCAAATCAGCCTAATTTTATTTACTCTCTGGAGTTCAAAGGACAATTTTGTCAAATACAAAATGAATAATTGAATGAATGAATGAATGAATGAACGAATGAATAATTTAAAAGACCAAGATAATACATGATAACAGTAATAAGAAGGAACATAAACTCTTAATTAACAGCATAATGATAGAGGGACACGACCATCAACTTCTTAACTTAAGCAGTTCAAATGAATCACAATCACATTTTTGCAACATCAGTGGCTTTCATTCCTGCAATCAGTGCCAGCTGTGTTGCTAAATCAATATCCCAAAGCCCCTCTTGACAAACACGTGTGCGCTTCTCAGCGGGATGAGATTCGCACTCTTTTCCAAATCTCTGTCAGATGCAAATTTATCTGATACAATTCACTTCCCTCTAGTTTTTCCTCCCTCTCTTTTGTTCTGGCTGATGAAATCCAGGGGATAACTGAGCCAAATAGCATATTGTCTCATTGACTCAGCCTGCATTCCAGCCAACACAAGTAACACTGAGGATCTTGCTGTCCTCCCATGAAACTCTAAAGTGCTACTTATAGTCAGTTGTATAGGCAACAAGATAAGCACTGCATGCTATTATCAACCAGTTCTTCTTAATTTTTCTTGACTGAGAATATATCATATTGTGTATATCATATGTGTGTGTTGTATGTATGTACACACAAATGCACACACACACACACACACACACACACACACTGCATCATCACAAATGTTTTCTGTCAATTTTAGGTTACATTTTCTAGAGGTTCCATAGAGTCATGATAATGAATTTAGCATGTTATGATGTAATTTGTAAACATCTGAGACCTCAACATGGAACCTTGTGGTACCCCAGGTTTAATGCTTAAACTTTCTTTTTTATATTAAGGAACAGCGTCAAACTGTTTTTATACACATCAACACACGGAGCTCTTTATTCTTTCATGGTGGAAAAGAAAGGAAAAGAAAGGACAGAATGAAAGAAGAAAAGAGTGGTAAATGGAATGTAAAATGCATAAAAATAAAGAACACAAGGATGAATGACGATTTTAAAATTGGAAGAAAGAAAGAAAACAAAAAATTGAATAAAAATAGTAACAGAAAGATCAAAAGTAACAAAGACAAAATAAATAGGAAAGAAAGAAATACTGAGAGACTAAGAAAGTTAAAAAAAAAAGAATTTCATGGAAACACAAAAACAAGTGTATCAAAAACAAAGAGATAGATAGATAGATAAATAGATAGATAGATTCTGAGAATAAGGAAGTATAAAAAAAACATTTCTTTGAAAAAATGTGAGGACAAAATTAAATAAGAATAAGAAAGAAGAAAGAAAGAAAATAAGGAAGAAAGTAAGAAGGAAACTGAAAAAGAAATGATAAAAGCATTTCAACAGCTGAGACAGTAAGAAAGTACAAAATAAATAATGTAAAATAAGAGTGAGGAAAACAACGAACATAAGGATTAATAACAATTAAAAGATCTAGAAAGAAAGAGAGAAAGAAAGAAATGATAAAAGAATTAATATCAATTTTAAAAAGAAAGTAGCAAAAGTAGCAAAATAAATAAAATAAATAAATATATACATAAAATATAAAATAAAATATATAAAATAAATAAACACAAGATAAAGAAAATACCGGAGAGAGAAAGAAAAAACAAAGAACAAACTAAAGAAAGGTGATAAAGGAAAAGTGATACAGCAGGAGAAATAGAAACAAAGAAACAAAAGAATGAAACAAATATAAACACATGAAAGTACACATTTAAATCTTTTATTAAAATAAGCTTGAAGCAGCCCAAGGCCTTGTCAGGCCACACAATGTTAACCAAACTACAACAAACAGCTGATGAACCGCACCTAGATCTTTATTCATCCAAAAAAAAAACACAAAAGCAAAACTCTTTCTTTGAAATCATGCCCATTCCTGTTCCAGCTAATTATTACACATCTTTTACGCTGTCTGTTTTCAAAGGTAATTAATTTTCAAAAAAATATTTTTTATACAAACACACACACACACACACACACACACACACACCACATGAATATGAAGCTTTGCCGCTCAGCAAGGCCCGAAGCCTTACACTCACCCATGTGGATGTCTAAGTAGAAAGGATCCATGAAGAAAAGCTGCCTGATAATCAGATCCTTCCCTCTTTCACTTCACCCATGCACCAACTGCTGGATGGAGAGAACGAGACTCTTTCGGTCTGCTCCGAAAGGCGCTGTAGAGTGAGCAGCTTATTTCAGGCCAGTTCTTTAAAGAATAGACAGTCCCCCGTCGCAGATCAATCTGTTGAGAGGTCCGCTTTCTCTCTGAATTAGGAAATCCTGGCTTTCTTCCACGAGAAAAGCGATCGAGAGCGAGCGTTGCAGGATAAATTTGCGAAACCAGACTTTCTCATGGCACTGGCACCTCTGAGCACAATGGCGGACTAACATAGCTTGTTTCTCTGTTTGCTTTACCTCACAGAAATAGGATTTTGTCTAAGTTTCACAGTCAATGGTATACAAACAGGAATGTAGATTAAATATGGAACAATTCTGGGAAATTTTTGTTTTTTTTCTGAAATTAATAATTTTTTTAAAGCATGCATGTGTATTATAATGACATTTTAAATTGACTTACTTAATATGATTATATGTATGAAATGAAATATAATAGGTTGTGTTATAACAAAATAATACTTAACCATGGTAATGTTCATTAATGTTTTTTAAACAATATTTATTATTTGTTAAAGATCAGCATGCCAGTTTTTTTTTTTCTCCATTTACATTTCTGTTATCACTTATGTTATCATCAGTCACTCCCTCACGACTCCATATCAGTCACTCCTTTTTTTGTTTGAAGTTAAAGATCTAAAAAAAAATGGTGATAAGAAGCTGCAGTGCCTTACCTCTGACTGTTACAAAGTATTAGAACTGGAGACTCCTTCCAAAAATACAAAATAATGGAATCAGTGGCGACATGGTGGTGTAGTGGTTAGTGCTGTGGCTTTGCACCTTTAGGGTCGGGGATTGATTCCTGCATCTGTCTGTGTTCATGGAGTTTGCATATTGTCCCCTGCTTGGGGACTTCCTCCCTGTTTCTCCCACAGTCCAAAGACTAAGATTAGCAAATTAGGCTAATTAACCACACATAGTGTGCAATGCAATTACATTGGCACTCAGCCCAGGTTCTAGATGGGGATGCCCTTGTCCACCACTTGATTGCCCTTAACCACTGTGCTACCCCTGACGCCCTTATTAGGAGTGAGAGTGAGTATAGTTTCAATAAACTCTTCAGGATTGATTTTGTCTTTCTTTTATTTATTGCACATTTTAAAAAAGCATTTCTTCTTTAAAATATTTTATTTTCTATGCATTTCACAATCCATCAATGCATCTATAAACCTCTGTAGACCAACTAGAGACCGCGGTGGCCAATGGTAATTACCCATTTTACAACCGTGGTAGGGCCTAGCTTAAGGTGCTGTACTTTATTTACAAATTAGGCTAATTGGTGTTTCCAAATTACCCATATTGTGTCAACAATCACATGCTCATTCACACACCACGAGTAATTTAGGAACGCAAATTAGCCTAATCTGCATGCATTTGGACTGTGGGAGGCGACCGGAGTACCCGGAGGAAACCCACCAGGCAGAGGGTGAAGTCTGCAAGCATGCAAACGTCATACACAATAGACCACAAGGAGGGAATTGAACCCAGACCCTGGAGGTGCAAGCGACAGTGCTAACCACTAAGCCACCATGCCGCCGTATTTCACAATACAAAACGAAAACGAGCAACACACCCCGAATCACCCCGAAACCTCCCATCCCACATAACAGAACAACAGCAAGAACAGCCCCCACCCCTGTTTAAAAAAAGGCATGTCAAGCCAGACAATCCAAAAACCATCATAAACCAACAAAGAGTGAACCAAAATATGATCACTGTTACGCATTACAAAGCATTAAATATATTGCCATCATTATCAAAACAAGAACAGAGCTGGGGTGTAAAGAAGCACTTAAATCAATCAAAGTAGAAAAATATGAGACTGTGACAAACACAAATAAATCTACTACACACTCCGGAGCTATGAATCCTGAAAAGCCCTCAAAAAGCATAACAAATGGAGTATATTTACAGATTAATATTTCAATCTGCAAATGAGGTCGATTAACTAAACTGCCTTATCTTGTTCATCTAATACGGCGAGAGGGAAAAGACAGTGCGGCTGGGCCGATCAGGCTCGTGTGATCACCCTTGCTGCAGAGGTCACGAGAGGGGACAATCGAGAGCTTTAATAACCCACCATGACTCAGAGCATAGCCACAAAGTGACATTCGGTGACAAAAGACATACTGAAGACATCCATCACTGCGGTGAAGGGGGTGGGGGGGGGGGGGGGGATATAAAGAGGAGAAATAGAGCAATGTGGTTTCGCTTTGGGTTGAAGGGAATATGGGACACTAAGATTTTCCTTTGGGTGTGCACTATAATGAGTTTCTGTAAATGATTTCAGATTAAGTAATTGTTCCGAGTCAGACTGACATTTAAAAATAAGGGCAATAAAAAATATACAGTAGACTGATTACATCAGCAAAGGTTATTGGCTGGAATATTTATATTGTATGTAAGTAATGCATAATGAATAGTTATGCAAGGTGTTTACATCATCATCATCATCATCATCATCATATAGATTCCTTGTTGCTGATCATTTCTGTACCAGATTATACCTGATTAATGCATTTCAGAAAAAACGAAAAAACACAAGGCTTATTAATGGGCCAGTAATGTTTGCCTCATTCCCCAGAGCTGATGTGTTTATTAAATATTTCTCTCATTGAACCTTTAATTAGCTTGAGGTGCTGTACTTTTACTTTTAACCCTGGAGCACCCATGGGGTCATATTTGACCCAGACTTTTACTTCATCGTCATATTCAACCCACACACCA